>JBAMIG010000010.1:10520600-10531400 GCA_037177335.1 Kiunga ballochi | reverse complement strand
CGAGATCCATGCCACCAAATCAAGGTAAAACATTTTGAGTGAACATGCCTCTTTTACTTAGATTATTTTCATGCACACCCATCTTGGCTCTTTGCATATGTATTTATTAAACGGATCCATATGATTGCAGCTTTACTGCAAAATAAAACGATTGATTAACCCCAACTTTATTTATACTAAAAGCTATTGGCTGCAGCAGATCTTTTGTCTGGATGCAGCAGGTTTGTCTATATTTGCAAAGACTGGAAGCTCTGAAGTGAACCATGATCACATTTAGGGCCAGTCCAGTTACACTAAATAAAATGTTAAATGTGTTTTCACTTGCAACAAGCAACTTTTACACATGACACGTTTACATTGTGTTGAATCTGTTTCCATTGGTATTTTAAGTTAAGACTCAACAGTTGATAACATGATTTTTTTTCTAAGGTCTTCTTTGACATCCGAGTTGGAGATGAAGACGTTGGAAGGATCGTCATTGGTGTATTCGGTAAAACTGTCCCTAAAACGGTCGACAACTTTGTTGCTCTCGCAACAGGGGAGGTGAGACATGCAAACTCGTACACCTGCATATAGCTAAGAGAACCTGATGCTGATCAGGACACATTGTGGTTGGACTAATTTGTTTATTGTAAAATGTCCTACTGCGTGCGTGATATTATTTAAAAATGTTCCAGGCTTTTTTTTAATGTGCTTTTTTTTGTGTTAATTTAACAGAAAGGATTCGGTTATAAGGGCAGCAAATTCCACAGAGTCATCAAGCAGTTCATGATCCAGGGTGGGGACTTCACTCGAGGAGATGGCACTGGAGGTATCTGCATCACATGACTTCCTGTCCTGCATGAGGCTGGTGTTCAAAATGGCATAAGGATATATTAAACGTATTACTCCACAAACTGTTATTCCATACTCCTGAGTTAAATGCAGTTATTCATGCAAGTTTTGCTTTTTTCTTTTCCTGCCTGAAGGGAAGAGCATCTATGGAGACCGCTTCCCTGACGAGAACTTCAAGCTGAAGCACTACGGCCCTGGCTGGCTTAGCATGGCAAATGCAGGCAAGGACACAAACGGCTCCCAGTTCTTCATCACTACAGTTCAGACTCCATGGCTGGATGGCAAGCACGTCGTCTTTGGGAAAATCCTGGAGGGCATGGTTGGTATCCTCATGGTTGTGTTGACCTATTTAAAAAAAAAAAAAAAAACATGTTTGGTGTGCATCACTAATCCACCAGTTCAGCTTTACCTTACTTAACAGAATAACCTTTTATTGATGAATTGGTTCTTAATTTCCCCTCTTTTCCTTGTTCTGTATCTTTTTAAATGGACACTTTGGTGTCGTAACATCAATTTATTTATTTCTATCATCCAGGATGTGGTGACAAAGATTGAGAACACAAAGACAGACGGCCGTGACAAACCTCTTAAAGACGTCTCCATCCACGACTGTGGTAAAATCGAAGTGGAGAAGCCGTTTGCGGTTGCCAAGGAGTAAAGCGCTGCTGAAAGGGAATCAGTCTGGGGTGGGAAGGGCTCAAAAAGGAGGCAAAAATCTGACTTGATAGGTGTCAGAAGTATTGTGAAGGCCACTTTGTATTACCAGAGCAACTGGCTTTGGGGTCATTCAGCGTCTGCGGCTGCCATCTTAACGCACCAGGGGGAAAAAAATCCCATTAATACCATCATGATGTCTCTTTGGGTCCATTTATACCAGTAAGCATTCCAAGGTGCACTTAACTGTTCATTGTTGGGATATTTTGTAATAAAAAAAAAAAAAAAGGAATCTTAAATAAAGGTTTCAATTTTTTGGGTTAAATCTGTGTACATTTAATTCTTTGAATATGAACAATTTAAATATAAAACATGTTTAATCTTTAAATCACAGTCATGTTTCGTTTGCATCTTTTAGGACCATTCATCTAGTCTCCATGGGAATTTGTGTCAATAAACTGGTTTCATAATGGAGTATAGCAGTGGTTCCCAAACCATGTGAGCTGTGTTGGTGTTTGCCATGTTCAGCTTTATGGATGCCTGCTTATTTTCACAACAGCTTTAAATCCTCATAGTTGAATCATAATTGATGCTCAAGCTTTGGTCATGAAACCGATATAAGCCTCAAATTTTTACCATAATGGAATCATATTTTTATTAACATTAAACTCCAGTGAGTCATAAATCAGTGATAGTCAGCTGGGGACCATTGGAGGTAGGATGGCGACACCTGGTGGTCTCTAAAGGAATAAAGGTTCACTGAAAAGATCTTCCGAGAGGAAACTTTTCAAACCCAGAATTTACATTGATATCAGAATTGTTTATATGCATACACACATTTTCTAAACTTTCAGAACTGCTTTTAATTTTCACAACATTCAACAAGGCGACAGAAACCTCAGCTATTTGATTCAGGCCTGTTGGAGAAAAGATGCATTTCGAAGCTGCAGGATTCATCACCCTGTCATGAGACAGTGCTGTCTAAATGTAAAGCATCTATTTAACATGCTTCTTAATCCATTTATTTCAATCAGATGTGCTAAATCAGGCAAACTTCAAAACTTGCATCAGTGGATATTCTCTCTGAAATATTCAGACCATCCTTTCTGACACGGTGCTTAAACAAACTTCTTATCACTGATGCACAGTTTACCCCTCAGGAATTCATTTTGACCTGATCTACATGTCTTCACAGTGATCTGCTGCAGTAAAACTGGCAAACTAGCTATTAATATTAACAATCAGGGCCATGTTCTTGCCAGACTGATGGCGCAGTCTTTGCTCTGTAGGTGGCTCCCTCACACAGAAAAAGTCCCCTCCACACAGCAGAGACAATGCATATTTGCAAATCTAACATGTGACTTTATGGCAGTAAAATGACGACTTGTTTATGTTTATTTTCCATCTGATGCTCACCGCTTTTGCATTAACCCTGGTGCAGAGGGCAACGTTTGTTACAACACATAAAATGATTTTATGTTCACCTGAGCATCATGGTTCACCACACACACAAAAAAGTGGACATTTGATGCTTCTTCCTGTTATTGTCTGAGTCTACGGCTTAAAGCATGTTAAAATAAACACTGCAGACAAGTCCAGTTCAGTGTCAAAGCTGTAGATTTGCATAGCTTGTGTAGTTATTTGAGTTATGAACTGAAAAGCTTCTATAACACAAAAGCAACCTGCAATCTTGTATTTACTTTAAATTACACACGTTTTAAACTCTACATAAAACAACCCCAAACTGAGGGGTGATGTAATTTATTACCATGCAGTCACCTTTAGAGGCAGTCTGCAAAAACAGGATGGAGCTGTACTGATGGGGAAGGGAATGCGTGAACAGAGTAACAAGCTGACCAGTACCTGACTCCATCAAAAAATCCCAGTAAGACAGAAAAAAACATGCAACATATTACACTGTGTAATTAATAATTCAGCAAAAACTAAGGTAATATTCTGAAATGTTTAAAAATAACTCAGTTCATGGAGGTTTGTGGGTATTTTGTTTGTATTGCTTTATTAAAGGTGCAGTCTGGAGAAAAAGATCCCATTAAAAACTATTTCTACTGGTATCTAATCACTTCACCTAAATGATTCTTCTGTTTTTATTCTCTTAGAATGAAACATTTATGTCTACTTGTCATGGTTACACAAATGGCTGCTGCCATATCTGTGCCACCTAAAATGGATTTTAAGTTATATCTCAGCACAATCTCAGACTCAAACAACCAAAAGGCAAAGAAAACAATGGATATTTACACCAAATACAATTTAATTTTGTAACTCGCATTTTTCTTTTTCTTTTTTTCTTTCTTTTCTGTTTTCTTTTTGTATTTTTGTTTTGTCATTTTTTGTTTATTTGATTTTTTTTTCTTTCCACCTTTATCTGTCCTATGGTTCTTTATGTTCAAATGATCATTGTTGTATATTTGTGAATTGTATACTTTGAAGTTGCAAATAAAGTTTATCTAAAAAGAAAAAAAAATATTTGTGCCACCATTTTTTCTACGGTGTCTTTGAAAGGACAAACGACGGTGTGGAGGGAATTTGAGAAAAGGCTCCGGGAACTGCACAGGTTGATCTTGTGATGAACTTGCCTAAATGTCCATGGCTGGAAAGACAATATGTAAATAACCCAAAATAACTGCAAAAGATTATTGTATACTATTTGTCTCTTTTTTGCTGTCAGCTGTGGTTATTTCCCCATTGATGCTTTTATTTTGAAAGCACTTCCGCTTACTAGGCACGAGATTATTTACAACAAACAATTGTAAATAGTATGATGGTAAGATAAGAAAATGTTTCATCCTTTTATTAGCAGCTCCCTTGTTAGAGGAGCAGGGTATGTTAATCACATAAAGAAAATGTCTGTTAATTCTGATAAATATCTCTGGTTTTGAGTTTATTAACAAATTTAAATGTATGATAAATGTGAGTTTAAATGTTTTACATGCTTCTTTTCTGTTTATTATTCCAGCTCTTGTGGTGAATTTTGCGGTTTTTTTGCCACTAAACCCTAAAAATCAACCAGACTGGTCAGCTGATATAACAGGAGTTTCTTTCCACTGAAGTCAAATAAAAGAATTGCATTTAAAAAGTAAATATCATGTTAATGATATTTTAACTGCAATGCATTACTTTTAACCGTTTCCCAGCTTCCTGTATGACTCGATAAGTTGTGGAGAAGAAAAAGGAGTTGCACTTTGCGTTACAGTTTGGTAATTATATGGTAAATATGTTGTAATTTCATAGTAATAAAGGAGACATTTCTATGTAATTACTGGAAATTAACTTTATTAGGCTACAGGTAGCAATAACCAGATAGTTTAATAGTTGTAATACTGAATACGATGAAACCTGAAAACAACATAATAGTTTCTATGTATTTACCAGGAATTAGGGTTGTAATTTGACCAATTGCCTTCTTTTGTATTCTGTAATGTAATAATACAGGAAAAGGCAACTATGACCCCATTATTGCTCCATTTTTAAGCAAGTGTTTGAAATGTTTTTGAAAGAACCCCATGCAGCTATGTAATTACCATATAGTTTCACATTTTGTTTAATGTTATCTTCCTATTGCTTTTGCTTACAGACAATTTATCCTTTTAAATACAGTGTTGGTCTGTAGTTTCTACATATATTCTGCATTAAAACTATGAAATTACCTGGTTATTACTACCTGTAATTAAAGCTGATTTCCAGTAATTACGTAGAAATTTCACATATATTACCATGAAATTAGCTTTTAATTACGATATAATTACTGAGCTGTGATGTAAAGTGCCACCAAAAAATGTACTTTTAGCATTTTTTGTGCTTTGTTACCCACTGCCCCTTATTAAATGAATCTTTCTGGTTTTACAGACCAAAATAAAGTCAAACAGTCATTTGACTTTGTTATTTCATGTTGCTGTAACATTACAGGTACACACCCTGTAGCAGAAGACGTCCCACTTCAGGGAATGTCCATCTTTATTTTCCAGAGTGGTTTAGTATGACGCTGTGTAATTACAGAGGAGAGAGCGAAAGCTATGATTTGTGTGTCACTTAGAAAGATGATCTCCTTATAATATCCACTTTTACTGTGACGAGCTGCAATTTGAGAATGCGAGGAATTTAAAGATGTGAAAATGGGGCCTTGTCTGCCCCTTTAGGCATGGTATCCATTCTCCCTCATTGGCTGTCAACAACCCAGTCCAGAACCGGTTTCGAAGCCCTGCAGAAAGCAGATCGCTGCCCGGCAGTTCTTGTTTTGCCCATATTCACTCGAGCATTGAATGACTCACCAGAAGCAAAACATGGAAAGAATTCCCTGGAGTCTGCACATCTGTGGTCTTGGTTAAACCCTCTGTTGTCCGGTTTGGTCTTGTTTTTGGCGATTGGGGATTGTCCAGTGAAACTGTGTTATTCTTCACTTACTGGTCGTGCTGGAAAAGCCACGGCGGGCCGGACATATCTGGCATAGCTTCCTGCAGGAGGCTTTGTCAAAGAGATTAAAGGAACACAGGAGAGAATCACAACAAGAAGCGTGGACACACACTGTCACACTGGAGTCCTCCACAAATGTTCACATCCTCTTTTCTGCAATCTCCCCAAACACACTGACAGAAGGACGTATATGTGATGTAGGAATCCCTTTAGGAAGTTATTTTCTTTCCTAAATAGAATATTTCTCACTAAATTCAGGGGAAAGAACGTCTCCCACTGGATGTGATAAGGGTGCATCTCATTTGTTCAGGAATCTTGTGTAGTTACTGCTTTATGTCTTGAGTTAATTACCTTTTTTCCACTTAAATCTTAACCTTCTCAGTGCTACAAGATCTGTTGTGCATAGGCTTGGAGCGACAGCGTCATTGCAGTGTTCCTTGTTTAGAAGAGAAAAACTGTCACAGCAAGTTTAGAAGCTAGTTAGCATTAGCATATTCCACTAACTCGTACACTGTGCGCAATCAATGAGTAATTCTTTAAATATAAAATGACCATAATGTTAATTAATTATTTTTCTTTTTTTGTTGTCTACATATCTTATTGTATTCATTTTATTTTATTTTATTTTTGTTTTTGTATTGAAGAGTATTTATTTATAAGCTTCTGGAAATCTAATTTACCCGTGACTCCCAGGGTAGATAAAATATTAAAAAAGCTCAGTTTGCAGATCCCTTTTTAAGGCAGGATTTAGTCATGACCTCAGTTGGACAAAGTAATCAATAGCACCAAAAGATGCAGTTCACCTCTCATCCACTAGGGGCTCCAAAACAGCAAGTCCCCACAGCCCCCCATGTCAAAAAGGCTAACTTTAAGGGAGAAGTAAACATGGTTCAGGCTGTAAAGCTGTCAGGTTTTTGGGTTTAATAGATCAAGTTTACCTTCAGGGCTGCATGACAAAAAGGTTGCTGGATTGAACCTTTGCTTTTCTATGGGGCCTCCTCCAAAGACATGCCTGTCAGGCTCATTGGTCATTTCCCTTACGAGTGAATTTATTTGTCTAGTTGTTTGTTGGCTTGTTCGTCTCTCTGTGTTGTGATGGACCGGCACCCTATCTCTCACCAAATGATTGTTGGGATAAGCTTCAGCTGCCTACAACTCTGAACTGGATAAAGCAGTATGAAAAATGGATGAATGGAAGTTATGACAACTGTGAGGGAGGTGAATGTTTTTCATTAAGTTTAATCTTGATACTCTGTATTATTAGGAAAATGCCCTCTTGATTGACAGGTATACTCTGGTTTCCAAACACAGGTTTTTAGCCCACCTAACTAACATGAAGCAGAAGTTCTGCCATGTTTTTAATCTACCTGTATGTTTACAACAGGTGTTTTCATTAACAAGCTCCTTTACCGGGTAATGGTAAATGGACTTTTTTAAATTAGATTTTATTGAACATTTAGAAACAATATATGATATGTAATAATATTACCAGGGTTTGACTGAGAATCAGTATTTATAACAATTTAAGGTATCAATAATAATTATAGTTTTGGGGTTTGCAGAGGATTGTATAGTCAATTCAAGCAGGAAACATTTTAAAAAGGGCTTTTTTTTATTTGTAAATTTACATTTATGGGTATAAAATTTGGTAAAAATGAAAAGAAAATTATTAGGAAAAATTCCTCCCTTCAGGCATGTTGCTTTAGGATAACTGGGATTAGATAGGATGACAGAAATTCAGATTATGACATGAGAAACCGCTCCTCATTGAAAGGTTGCTGAACATAAATAATATTGTTTCTGTACCTGTTTGGGAAAAATACATTTGTTTTTATAGAAAATACAACAATTAAATGTTTATGAGCAACTGGGATCATTTGCTAGCTCTACAGGTCCATTTTTAATCATAAAATTAGACAACAATAACTAAAAGAGGCCATCAATTTTTGAGAAAATATAAAGAGAAATAAATTTATATTACATCAAGATGTAATATAAATTTTATTATCCAGTTAATTTTAAAAGAATAATTTTGAGGTACAATAAAATCTCATCCAGCGGTTTTCTACTTGTAAAACTGCGTTTCCCAGATGTTTTTTCCACCACTTTAACCAGTCACATGACCCATTGCGTCACATCCAGGGACGTAAAAATTAAATTACAATTTTGTCATAAACTTCTATAATAAAACATCTGTAAAAAAAAAAAAAAAAGAAAACTCATTAGAGCGCCAGAATTTCTTTTTTTTTTTTTTTTTTGGCAGTGACTCAGGGTTTTCCTCTAATTGTAGATGTTTCCATTAGTGTATTTTTTTATTTTTGTCTTACAGTTTTACTCTGAAAATTTATTTAATTCTCTGAGTTGAGAATTTTCTGAATGTCTCAGAGATCAGTGTGAAACATTTTCTTCTTTCTGCAGATCCCTTCTCAGTTATAAGAGCAGAGTCTATTGTCCAAACTGCAACGTGTCTCCAGAGATTTCAGGCAACAGGACCCTTCTCCCCAGCACAATCAGAGACTTGTTTTTAAGCCATGTCGTCTTTCATGGTGTTTTGCATCATTGTTGTACAGAAATTCAAACCTTCTCTCCAGTCTGAGGTCAAATGTGACCTGGTTCCTTTGTGCCACTCGATACAGGAACATTGAAAAGACCTCAGTCATTACCTTTTGACTGGAGCTTTTGGTAAGATGTTAACTGCAGCCTCTGTTCTGGTCACTTTGTTCATGTTGTTAGAGCATTTCTATGTAGGCATTGTCGTCCACACAATACTGTACCAGTCCAAGCTGGTTTTCTCCGTTAACAGGAAGCAAATCATCATCATTTTTATAATCTTTCATTGTTCTGTTCTTTACAAAAGTAAATAACTTTATCGATGCACTTTGAGTCTTTTCAAGTTTTATAGTGTAAAAGGTTTGTATTAGGAAGATTAAAGCATTTCCACACAAGAGTATGTTAAGTCTTGCAGTAACTCTTCATTTTATTTCAGGTTTAGAAGATGTCTGACTTTCACGTTGGCGCAAATCCCCACTAAAAGTTAAATATTTTCACAAAGTAACACTCGACATGCACATATTTTGCACAGCGACAACAAAAATGTCAAAAACTCACCAGTACCTGAACGTCCAACAAAGTGTTGGAAACATCCCGCTGAGATTTAGCTCCATACTGATAAAAATGACATTTAAATGGTAAATAATAAATCTAAATGTTAAATTTAAACGGTAAATATAAAATATAAATGTTAAATTAAAATGCTAAATAATAAATCTAACTTCTAAATATTAAATCTAAATGTTAAATCTAAATCCATTCAATATTTATATTTAACATTTAGATCTAACATTAAACATTAAGATTCATATTTAGATATTTATATTTATGTTAAATATTTAGAATAAATGTTATTTTTGACATCTTTATTTGGGTTTGTGAAAGTGTGTTTCAATTTAAAAATTTGCTAAATATGAGAAAAGTGGGATAAATAATGAAAACATGCAGCAATAATATTAATGTTGAATTTTTACTCTTGGCACCTCGAACACCTGATGATGTGATTGACTGATGGGATCAAGCATCTGAACAGATCAGTGACTGACTGGTGTACGTTACCCTACTTGGGATATTAGACTTAGACTAAAACTATTTTGAAATATAAAAGATAAATTTGTGATGACAATTTCTACATGCGAGGCACGTAGGAAAGACTGAGGGGGAAGGAAAAGCAGACATTAAGCTTCAGCTGTTTCATCCAAGCGCAGACAACTCAGACATTTAGGCAACTTCACAGAAATCTGCAGCTAAAAGGCCTAAATAAATCCAAGACCAAGTTCAGATAACAAAGCCAAGTCACGTCCACAAAGATAAGGAAGTACAAACATGCAGGCTACCAGTCAGAAGGGAAACGGTACTACAAGAGAAATCTAAATATACAATACAAGCAGCAGCGTGGGAAAAGCCGGTGTGGGAACTGGGGCTTGTTTTTTGTCAATGAGTTTTAGAAAGCTTGGCTCTGACTTCCAGCACAACGGACTTTTGGGTTCCCACCCAGAGTTATAGTTGTGCAGTTGTGTCTCATTGTTCTCCAGTTTCCTCTCTGCTTTCTTTCGCCTCCACTGCAACCCATGGAGGAGTTATATTTTCTGGAAGGAGCTTTCTGCGGGACGTGGCTGTGGTGACATGCCGGTTCTCACGATCTCTTGCCCTTCCTGCTGAGTTACTGCTTGCTCACCCTTCTGAACGGGAAGACGGAGCAACAAGGCCACTAAGACATGCTAAATTTGGTAAAGCTCTGCTGAGTCCCCATTGTCTTACATGGGGGTAAGTAGTCAACAGTGGGTTTGTGTCTCTGAAAGACATACGGGAAGCTTTTGAGACTCTGACGCTTTAAAGGTGAAAAAGCTGCTGGTACTTTGTGGTGAATTGTGAAACTTATGTGAAATATAAACACAAATCACACTTCCCCTGAACTTATACAACTTAGCATAAGACATCTGCATAATGTCCAGTATAGTGACCTCAAGTGTTTGCATATGTCATTGTGATCAGACGTCACCTCCCCAAAGTATTTGCAAGCCTTCATCACATTCATCAGTTTCTAATTCTGTGCAGTGATTGAAACATCCATCCATCCATCTTCTGCCGCTTATCCGAGGTCGGGTCGCGGGGGCAGCAGCTTTAAGGAGGAAAGCCCAGACTTCCTCTCCCCAGCTACATTCACCAGTTCATCTGGGGGGACCCTGAGGCGTTCCCAGGGCAGCCGCCAGATGTAATCAGTCCAGTGTGTCCTGGGTCTTCCCCGGGGCCTCGTGCCCGGAACACCTCACCAGGGAGGCGTCCAGGAGGCATCCTAACCAGATGCCCGAGCCTCCTCATCTGGCTCCT
>JBAMIG010000010.1:10508818-10520500 GCA_037177335.1 Kiunga ballochi | reverse complement strand
GCTCGAGTGAGAGCTGGAGATCAGGACCAGATGAAGCCAACAGAACCACATCATCTGCAAACAGCAGTGACCCAATTGAAACAAAAACAGCAAATTAAAGAAAAAACCCACGTGCAGCACCACATTTACGTTGTCTCCAGGTCTAATGAGTTCAGTTTATCTGATGCATTTTAACCCAGCATTGCACAAATGATGGTTTTTGTTGTCTGACACAACCATAAAACAAACTTTCTTTGGTGGTTACAGCTAAAAGAAAGTGTATGTCCTCTTTTTTGTGGTGTAACCAATCCACACTCTGTATCCATCCACACAGGCTTGCCCTCTCTTCATCATGTCTTGCCCCAGGATTAGAAAGAAATGGTAATTAATAGGAAAAATCACACAAACTGGGCGCAGCACATTCTGCTAATTATGTTTGCTTCCCCTATTTGGCCTGGATGCATACTTCTGCTGATGTGATAAAGCTGTGGACACCCTGTTAAGTGCTCTGCCTGGTACAACAAAAGTGCTTCTGCAGTCGTGCTCTGGCTAATAAAAGTTGCACTGGCTTATGCTGACTCTATTTGAGAGGTTGTGTAAGCCACATATGAAATATTTATCTAAATGTACTTCTGGAGGCAATGGGCATGGTGCGGGTGATATTCATGCACAGAAGAGTTAGACTGAACACAAATGTAGCCGTTCGATTTATTATTTATGGACAATCATATAGAAAGCTGAATATTGTTGCTGGGCTTTCTAAATATTGCATCGTGGTGTGTGAGTAGCATCAGCAGATGGAAAGGGGACAGAAACAGGGCTTACGCAATCCAGCACAGAGCTGAGGGGCAAGATGGGCTCATTTTAGAAAGAGCAGCTCTGTAGCACTTCAGGCACCAGTCAATATAAAGCCTGCGGAGAGATTACCCACTTGCACAGTTCCTGTCTGCGTCATCCACTCTGAGCAAAACTCTGCAGCTCCTCTCCTGCTGCGCTGAAACACTGGTTCAAAATGAATAAGAGATTAATACAGATCACTTTATTCTGTTACGTGAACAAACCTGTTTTCTTCTCCAACCTCAGTTTAGTTCAAACACTTTTTGCAGATAAAGTAACCCCTCCAACCTGCTTAAAGGGATTATCTGCAGCTAAATGATTAGCTGCTGCTATGATTGTATGCCTGAACACTGATATTACACGTGTTTAGAGCTGTGATCAGCTGCTTGGCACACCAGCAGCTGTACTTGGAAACACTGAGACACTCCCCATGGCTGCATTATGAGACAATCAGCTTATAAAGATGCTGATTGTGACTGCAGGAAGAGCAGTAGGCTCCATGCTGTAAACATGGTGAGAGAAAGTTTTCTCGTGTGGAAAGACTCAATTTTTTTACATCAATCTAATGACAAATTTGTTACAACGGGATTTTAAAGGGGAAATATTATGCTAAATCCATTTTTTATCCGTTAAATTAATGTTTTTGTGCACTTTTAAGTCTGTAAAAATGATACTGCACATATATGTTTATTTTCGTTGTGGTTGTATTTTTCAGTCTGTTTAATTTTATCTATTCTCTTTTTTTATTTATTACATCACAGTATTTGTTGCCAAATAAGGTCATGGACTTCCAGGTAATCAATGTGGTGAATCTGATACGTTGACATTTATAGTAAACTTACCAATAAAATCTTTCTCTGCTGGGAGATTAACGTATCGATGCTATCAAGCTACAAACATGGCGGAACAGGGTAGAGTTGAACTCCTCCCTGTGACCTGGAGGGGGGCGGGGCTTAACATGCCTCATCTACATTTAAAGAGACGGCACCAAAACAAGTCGCTCTGAAGACGGACCTCAGAACAGGGTTATAAGGTGTGTGTGGAGCGAGAATAAGCAGTAATTCAGATCAAAGCATTGTGCTTCTACTTTATACACACAATAAATGAATGATTTACATGTTAAAAGGATTTAAAAGCATCATATATCTCCTTTAAAACAGTTCCCATGTAAAGCTAGAGTGAGAGACTTTTGTAGATAAATCTCTCAAATTTACATCTATTCAGCCCAATTTAACAGAAAGCACATTAAACCTTTTAGCACTGAACATTGCATTTATTTAGTGAGTCTAATTACAGCCTGAGGTGTGCAATGTTTTTGGGAGCAGATTTAAAGCTAAAAATAACAGAAAGGATGCAACATTTTTGTGTTTTGTGGTAAATTAAATTGCACACCTAAAAGTGGGGCAATCCTCAGCATAAGGAAACGGAAAATCAGTGGCATGCCTGCACACCTGTGTGTGCAAACAGATATGCCAGCCCTGGTTTTTTCTTTTCCTGCTTTTTGTAAACAACTCCAGCTACATGCAGGAAACAGGAAGACAGGTTCATCAATTCAAGCTGGTGACCCCGTTCTGCTCTGGACTTTTCCTTTCCAACAATGCAGTCTGTGGATGGACGTAGGATCATTTTGTTATTCAGAAGCTGCTTGTGTTTGATCGGAGTGGAAACATGAGGCTGCAGGTTGTCGTGCACAACGAGAGCTTCACATTGTAAATAATAAAATAACATTTTACAATTTCTGCAGCAGGAAAAAAAACATTGATGGAATGACATTTAGGTGACCTGGTTGTTACATGGAAGCTTACATAATTAAACATATTTGATTTCCAACAAGACTATACTCACTTTAAACCAGAACAAAATGTCGAGAAAATAAAACATTTTAGGTGAAAATAATAAAACAAATTCTTCAGCAACATGAAAAGATAAATTACCAGCACTGATAAGTTCATGTTCACACTGGAGATTAAATAAAACTCATATTTCACTTAAAACAGAAGTGGTTTTTGTAAAAGGGAGCTTTATTAAACACAGAAAACATTTAAAATCAGGGTTTTTTTTGTCAAAGCTCAGCACGTTGCTCCCACTGGTTATTTTATCTGCCTGTTTTTCAGGTGAAGAGTGAAATACCAGGTCACCTTTCGGCCCAACACGAAGAAATGAGACGTGTTTTATTATTCAGCCAGCTTCTCATGTGGAACTGTGCATTGCTGAACGGGAGTCTGTGAAGGGCAAACGGGGAACAGTTTGTCCTGAACACTAAGATTCAGCACAAGCTCCGGTTGCTTCTGCTGATGCTAAACAGCTTGTTAAAGGAGTGGATCAACAAACCCATCCATGTTGTTGTTTCTGCTATGTATTTCCTTTTAAACCCAATCCTAAAGGTCTCTTTTGGTTCAGGAATATGAGTTGTTTCATTTCTACACGCTGTAGATTATAATAATCGCATGTTGGTTTAATTCTCAGATGATGAATCCTTAACATCTGGGTCGGCCTTTACTGAAACAAATGAGGTGGAAATTCACTTCCTCTGTGCAGAAAACTTTACAATTCATTATTTTTTGCAGATTTGAGTGAGGCATGGCCCAATCTGATCAACAGCATCTGGACTGGAACCATGTTTAGGTAGCCCATCATCATCGTCCTCTGTGGTTGTAAATAAACTGCTTTACCGTCACATTTATGAAAAGCAACAAGGTAAGCTCCCTATGAGCTCCAGTTTGGTCAAAATTAGGGGAAAAATAGCTGATTGCAGACTTAAAGGATGTGAAATGTGTCATTTCTCTGAGGAGTGATGCTTTATTGGCATATATTCATATGTGTTTTGTCAAATTGTGTTGATAATCTGCTGTTAAAACTCTTCCCCAAAACTCAATTTCTCACAAAAACTATTAAACTTAATATAATATGTTTCATATAACAGGCTAAACGTCCTGGGAGTCATTAGTCCTGCCCTGTTCTGGCGCTGGACTTTAAAATTTTGATCAAAATGGTGGTTTATTGGAACACAATGATGCAGCTATGTCCAGATTTCCAGCTGAACCAAAGTCTGAGGCAGACAGCAACACGAACAGGGAGAGCGCGACAACATCTCAGCGTTTATTTGCAGTAAAAATATTCAGACCAAGAATTTGCCCTCTGCTTTTGTATTTGTTTACAGTGACTAAAATAGATACGTTTGACACGGTTGCATTGGATCATCCGTGGACTCGTCGTGCTACAGTGTTGCTGTCATGCTTGACTTTTAATTACACATTTCTTTTAATCCTGTTTCAGCAGTAAGAACATACAGTAACAAACACACTTTTTGTTCACTCTGTAGAGTGAAACAAAGATAAGAAGTAAAAGGGTTTTATCCCCTCTCCCATGGCAATGCATCTGACTAAACATGCACAAAGCCTATCAAGTCTACTGGGAATCAACGTTATTTGTGACTTTTTTTTGGTTTACACGGTAACTATTTTTACATCCTTTTACATCTTCACTCAAAGTTTTTCCATCTTCCACTGTTTACAGGCTGGTGCTTCAGTTTTAACACTGTTTTTTATTCCTGCTTTGAGGTTTTTGCTCTTAAATGTGCAGTCCTGAGTGAAAACCACTGTGAGATGCCGTTTCTCACAACTCTACAAGATCTGTGTGGTTTGAATCCACGTGGCAACATCACCTCAGACATAATAGCTGAATATTTATGCACAATGTGCACAAATAAGAATAATATTTGCAGACTTGTACAATTCGGCCTCTTCGGTACAACAAAGCAACATCACTTCAGTGCTGCTAAACCCTGGTAAACTTTTGTTTTGCCTCGCCAGTGATCCTAAACCTGTTTTTCTTAGCTGAGCGGTGCAGCCTCACAGCGAGAAGGTGCCTCTCCGGCAGACTTTGCATACTCTCAACATGTTAGCGTGGGTTCTCCTGGGTGATGAACTGACACCCTGTCCAGGCTGTACCCGCCTCTCACCCAGTAATTACTGGGATAGGCTCCAGCTACCTGCAACCCTGCAGACAATGGATGGATTTTCTTAGCTGGATTCAGCGATTTTGCATTATGTGCTGGAGATTTTCCAGGAAAGTCATAATTAATTTTATGTTCTGAGTTGTTTATTCAGTCAGTCATGCTCATCAGGAGCAGGAAGAGATCTCTGTCCGCCACATGTTCCAGCTTTTATAGAGCTGAATGTGGTAGAAGAGCTAGTCATGAATATGTGCACATCTTTCAGATTGAAACAGCAAATGAAGTAAACAAACACATGATAAATCATTTTATATTACAATTAGAAAATGAGGAAGCAGGAATTTTGTTCTGTGTCTCTTCCTGTTTGGCAGCTTTAATATGCAGCTTTCTTTTTCTTTCTTTGCTTTTCCATTTAAGTGTTGCACCTTTGCAAATATTAAAGAACAAATATGGTGTTGGGGGACATCACAGTACATCAACATTAATCACAGAGAGTTTTTTTTATCTTCTGAACACCCATATCTGCTTCACAGATGATCTTTTCTCCCTCTACTCTAATTGTGCGTCCGGGCAAGGCTGGTTATATTGGTCTCTGATCCTTGACCTCATTGTTTGGGACTGGACGTCCTCATGTGATGTCCTCCCTGAAGAGGCAAATCCTGGAAACGAGCTTTATCCTTGATTACTGTTAGTAAATCTCTATCACTCAGTGAGGAGGGAGCACAGATCAAGAGACGATTAGTAAAGATTGCATGCTTTTAAATGCGGTTTCTGCAATGTCACTGGTCCAGAACTGTTTCAGCAAAACTCCAAGGAGCCAAGAGAGATTACAAAATCATTTTGTCTGCAAAACTGCAAAAAGTTGACTCCTTCCATAGGTTACCTGTTACATCACAAACAAGCTGTTTCATAGAGGCAGGCAGGTGGCCATGACCCCTGTGTCCTCCCCTCACCCATGCAACATGAATGCCACAGTGTGTGTGCCGGGATCAAGTAGCCCGGCTGCTATCTTGTTACTAATCCAATAATGTGTTTGGTACTGGGGCTGATTTCCATGCCACCTTACATAACTGGGTCTATGTTCAGATTGAAGATACAGGGAACTCTGAGTGACAAATACTTTAAGATAAAGAACGGGACTTTTTGAGAATCTTCAAGGATTAAATGAAACTTTTTATTCACCACAAATGACCCCTACTGTTACAATGATCCCATCACAGGGACAGAAATTTTAATATTGATCTCAGCAAACAGGGACTCTCTGTGATGCATCCTTGTATCTTCAGCTTATAGCTGTTCAAGATGAGAGTTCAGGAGATGTTTATTTATTACATCACATTTAAATGTCAGAAAACATCCCAGTGTAAACTCTGTCAGTCATATTTAGGTGATATTCATCACCAAACTTTTTTCATTACTTAAAATTTTACAATACAACATTTTAAAATGAATTGTCTGCAACTTTATCACTTCCAGGACTTTTCAGGCAGAATTTTGGTTCTTGCCCCAAAGCAAGAGCGAAAAACTTCAACTGAGGAAAATTGATGTTAAAGTTCAACGACAACAGTGAGGATTTAAAAACCAAACAAATAATAGCGTCATTGTATCGACATTTGTGGAAAATAGGAAAGTGTGTGTGGCAAGGCTTTTAACCTTTTTGTAATTACATGGTATAGTCTTAAGCTTAGCTAATTGGCACTACTTGGTATTGGATACATTTATCTGGTTCAAAGAAAGCTGTGCCAAAATTAGACATTGACATGAACACAAAGCTCAAACAGATCTGTTTAAGACAATAAGACATGAACCATCCAGGATGATGGTGTATGATAGATCTACTCTCCTGTGATGGACTGGGATGCCACTCTACCCAGAGACATGCTTTCAGGGTAAAATGATCACTGTACACATGCCAGTTTATCACTTTATACTGTAACTTTCATTTAGTCTGAATGTGGGGAAGCCAGTCAGCCCTGTTAGAGAGGGTTTTTTTTGCCAGATTTCCTCCTATATCTGTCTGTAATGTAGTCCAGACCACAGTCCCAACAAAATCCACTTTACCAAGGTCTAAGGTATATGCGTTTGAGACCAAAGCATAAATATTTGGAGGGATAGGAGTAAAACTGGCAGTTACAAGGTGTAGCAATAGTCATCACTAACAGACTTGTTAATTAAATTAAATTAACATTTCTTCAGTTACTTTTTTCTTTATTAACCCAGATAGGTTAGTTCAGAGACCGTTTGCATTGACAACCTGGGTCAGAGACAATAAAACATTAATCTAATGGATTTTTGTTATTTAATTTTATTTTTATAATTTCCCTTGCTTTTCTATTTTCTTATAAGGTCTTCCTCATATCTTTGGGAATGACCATCATGTTATATTGCAGTCATATTTTGAATAAATAAAAAGTATATACCATTACAATTAATATTATCCCACATTAACAACAATTCTACATCGAATTACAGTACACTAATAATTCCAATAATATCAAGGCAGGGATAAAATTTAACTTTTGTTTATTAAAAGTAACACGATCATTATTGTAAACACACTACAAGTAATACAATTTTGTATATTTATCCATGTGGACATTTGAATGAAGATTGTGAGTCATATTTAATTTAATCTAAACTGTAAAATAAATCCATAAAATCTCAAGCACATTCTAAAATACTCTAAACTGATTTAGAAATAACAATTCATAACAATCGTCCTAATAAGTGCTATGTTAGCAATAAATAAGCAATAATTAATAAATGGCAAGTTTTCTCCAAGTTTTTTTTAAATAAAATTTAGAGTATTTATTGCTTATTGCTTATAGCTGTATTTGTAAATGAATGCATAGTTTATCTATTTTAACCATTTTGTTTATTTACTTTCTGTTTTCTTTCTATTAAAACTAACAGAAGAGCCTGAGGTGGATTACCCATGATGCATTGCTGCACCTATAAAAGCCCCTGCCGCGCCGCTGTAGGCAGAAGAGTGGCTGCGTTTCTCTGCTTTTTGCATGTTTTCTGTGTAAACAGACGCGTCTGACACTTCAACAACAATCAGGGTTTATTATTTTTTTACGAATGCTCAACGTATCTGTGGAGTTTCTGATAAACAGCGATAGTTTTGGTTGTCATAAAGGAGCTAAAGACCCTTGTTTCCTCGAAGCTATCATGCTGAACACAGAGGAAAGGTAGGACGTTCATTTATGTTCATTTATGTTTTATATGTGTCCAATATATATATATATATATATATATATATATATATATATGGTTGACTTTTTTAGGCATAGCTAGCAACCGAGAAACCGAGAAAACCCCAGCTATGATGCCGAAAAGCTGCGCAGAGCGACAGGCGCTAAATGTTCGCAAAGAGACGTAAACACGCAGAACAATTTGACTCCATTCCCAAAGTTTACAACAATAAAATGCTTCTATTAGTTAGCCTGTAACTCAATTTAACCAGGCGTCGCTACAAGTAATTTTATAGACGAACAAAGAGAGTTTGTTTTGTCTCTGTTTTTATACAGTTTATGTTTTTAACAAGTTATTTAACCCAATATGTAGCAACACAAGCATGAAACCCCAAAATATAGAAACTATAGTCAATGAGGAGCAGCACATTACTAATAAGGGAAAGAAAGGATGAAACAAAATAAAATTGATTGTCAGTTGATCAGATTAACCAGCTAATCGATTTAAATCGTCAAACAAGGTAATTCATAATTACTCAGACATAAATACTGAGAGGTTATTTCATTAAAGACCATTTTGCATGTGAAATAGATTTAGGTGCTATTTTGACAGTAATAATACTTGCATGCATGCGCACCTTGTTATTGATTTTTACAGATAAAACACAAAAAGCTGGAAAAACTGAGCTAAAATGTGTTTTAAAAACTTAAACACTGATCCTGATTAGTCTGTCATAACATAAAACATATACAATAGTTTATTATAGGATGTACAACAATATTTCCCTCCCATTAATATTATGAGATTTGATTTTAAAAATAAATATTCAAGCTAATATAATTATTTTTGATCATTTTCATTAAACAGTAGAGTCATAAGCCTTGCTTTTGTCCTCCTCTGGGTTTATCATCTGCCACACAGTGAGGGGAGCGGTCCATTGATGCTTTGAGCCAGAGCACAGACTATATTAGCAGGACTGCTTTGACCCGACCAGCTGAACGCAGCAAATGGCCTACATCAGTTTGGTTACATAACCTCGTCCCTTCTGCTGCTTCACCTCTCGGCATCAGTGGAATCTGGGTGTATGTGTGTGGAAGCAGAGCTGATGTGGGGCGCTCACTCAGAAATGGCTAAATTATCCTGCACAACCTGAGTACAGTTAAGTGCCCTTTTAATAGACTGGAAGACGGATCTCTTGAGTGGTTGCTGGGAGAGTCTGGAATTGAATTTTCCATCACAATATTAAAACATGAACTGGTTTCAGCTCGTCTCTGGAGTCGCCTGAGCTCGTAATGATTTTAGCTATTTAGCCAGAAGAGTTTTACATCTTAGTTTTTCCTGGGCTGGAATCACTTCCTTTTTTTTAAAACACTAAGCTGTTTCCCTCCTGGTGCTCATATATTTGTTTCGACTCGTCCCAGTTTTGTACTGCAATCATACAAGAGTGTACCTGTGCTGCCAAAACCTGTACAGAGGTAATGTTTTAGTGCTCAGCTGTTAAAGTCTGTTAAAATAGCACTTAACTTTTAGTTTATTACCCCCTCACACACACACATTTAACTGGGTGTATATGTCAGCTGGTTTCTGTTTCTCAGGTCTAAAACAGAGGTAACAAAATCCGGTCCCCTAAGGCCCCTATCCTGCAGGTTTTTTATGTTTCCCTGCTACAACACACCTAATGCAAAGTGGCTTGATCCAGCAGCTTGTCAGTTATTCACAAAGATCCGTTTATTTCATTTGGTTGAAGGATAGCAGCCCTAAAGGACTGAAGTTTGACATATGTGCTCTGAGATGCATTAACTTAGCCATTATGGCAGCAACGTTTTGCACGTTGGCAAACATGTATGATGCATTTTAAATCATGCATCTTCTTATTTAGCTATAAAAAGCTGCACTGAACTTATTTTTGATGAGTGATGAGCAAATCCCTCTACCCACAGCCACGTTTCTTTTTGGATTTAACTTCCGTAAAGCTTGTCTGAACACTTTTCTGGATTGAAAATCCTGTGATGGTGTCTAGCATGGATCTGTGTGTTTGACTCCTGTATGTCTGACCCGTGCAGGCCCAGGGTCAGAGTCCTGTGTTTTGACAGGAATACATCCTTTACACTCATGTTTCAGAGCACGTGTGCCTTTCCTGTTTCTTGTCCTGCTCAAGCATCCTGGATTTGAAGGTTTTGTTTAGTAAAATTCTTACTTTTCATCAAAAGTTCAATCAAATAATGCTAAGATAATTTACATTCACAATCTGCTTTTAGTTATTTCTCCCCCATGACTGAGCTGGTAATTGCAGTTGTACTAGCTGGATTGGTGTGTCTCCGTCCTCCTAAGGGGAGCTTGCTAGGAAGCTTCCTGTTATGGTTGAGTGCTGTTTTTTTTGACAATTGGCCAAAGCTTTGCAGCAGCAGCCTGTCCTACCCAAACCATTCATCTGCTGGAACAATTCCCCTGAATCAGACGACTTGCAGCTCATGAAGAAAAAATGAGCAGTGGAAGCTTTTCTCCTTTTAAACGTCCCTCACCCCTCCCAACAGAGCAGGACAGTGACGCACCAAATCCTCACTGCCATATTAATGCAGAGTTTGTCCTGCAAGCTGATGCAGTCTGCATACATCAACTTTAACATGTGACCCAGATGCTGTTCTTAGGGTGACCTTTGACTTGTGGAGGGCTGCTCTCCAGATTAGGAGAGGGGGTTCTTTTACGGCATGGCTGAAATGTCAGAGGCTTGTTTCACCTTTCAAAACAAGCTGGCATTTCCATCAAGGGCAGACCGTATCTGTAAGTCAAGATGGAAAAAGAAGAAGTAGGTTATTATGTCTTGGCAGGAGCTCTTATTGCTTCTTCCATCCCGAGTCAATCAGGGTTTGTTGTGTCTAAAATATTCTTTTATGATGAGATTTTTATTGGAAAGTTTTTATAGCTTAGGTAACTTTAACCTCAATTAAAATTACCATAAATTATATATAGTCTAATTACTTTATTTTTAAAATATTTAGATATTTGATTGTTGAAAAATCTGAGCATCAAAGTGAGGAAAATATAAATCGAATGTGTTGTAGTTTTTAGGAGCATAAAATGTTTATTTAAAAGTGTAGTAAACCCACAAGTTACTAAAATTACAACGTTTACGCCGCCCTGCAATCCTAAACTAAAGAGACAGACGTGCAGGCAGCTGCTCTTTGCAACACGAACAGGCTGAACAGCATCAGCTGTCTTTTCCACTGCTCCCTCTCTTGGCCCATGCCGATCATGTTGTCCAGGTTACCTGTCTGCTCACCTGGGAAACTGTCGCACACCTCCTGTCCCAGAGAAAGCAGAGACACATGCACCCTCCGTTCCTCTGTGACACATGTCCTGGAAACCTAAACTCACTGGTAAACAGGTCTGCAGTTTCAGGCAGGATAGCACGGCAGCTTTGGTGAACGTCCGACTGTCACGATGATGAGTCAGACTTAATGGAAGAAAGATGTTCCTACAGTTTAAAGGTCAAAGTGTGGCTAAATGAGCACTATGTGCCCCCGTTTCCCCGGCCAGTCTGCCTTCTGACACTGTCTGAAACTCAAAACGCAGAATAAGAGCCTTTCCAAAAGCCTTGCAAAGCTATATCCAGAGGTGTTTACAGGTCATGTGCTGCTTTATGATGTATGGGGGGGGGGGGGGGGGGGGGGGGGGGGGGGGGGGGGGGGGGTGGGGGGGGGGGGGGAGGGGGGGGG
>JBAMIG010000010.1:10490101-10507607 GCA_037177335.1 Kiunga ballochi | reverse complement strand
CCCCCCCCCATTGTGAGGAACGTCTTGAATGCAGTGATACATTACAGGCTTTGAGTTTTGCCAGTGTGGCTCGTCACAACAAGCGCTGACGGAAAGAAGCTGCAAGTAATCCTGAGTTTGCAGAGCTTTGCCCACATGACATGCTTGTTGACTTTGTGTCCTGATAAAGCACATTTGTCTGATTTGGGGGTCAGAAGCTGTTAGAAAGGCTAAAATCTATAAATAAGCACATAGGACTGAGTTGAGGGTGTAAGGCAGAGCTATTTCTGAGTAGAAACGGGTCAGGCAAATGATACTGAATGAAAACAAAATGCTTATATTGAAAAAAAAAAAAAGACTGCAGACGTAAAAAAAAAACAGCAAACAGTATAATGGTGTTAAATCTCTCACTGAGGCTTTTCTTTACATTTGCTGGTGAAATAAAAGTTGTTGCTTGTTGCATCTCAGTGGTTCTGTTGGACTTGCAGAAGAAGAAATGTGTGGACTCGTCACTCTGTCGTGTTTCTGACCTTGTTGAGAATAACTTTGGAAAATCTGTTATTTTTCATAGGGCTTTTATTTAAAGCTTATATGTAACAGATGGTGTGACTGCTTCATCTTCTTGTTCCTGCAGTTTGTGGTTAGCGGGGTCTTTGATGCCCAGCTCCATTCCTCAGGCTCCGGGGCCTCTGTGGTGCTCCTGATGCCCCTCACCCACAGCTGAAGATCCCGGGTGGGCGAGGGACTGTCAGGGATCACTCTCATGGCGTGCTACTACACAAGGTAACCGCATAAAACCCGTTTTCACAAAGTGCTGCACAATGTAAAAGAACAAAAACATATTTTGTGCTCACAGTACTGGGATGTCTACCTGTCTGTTAGGTGTTTCCCTGCTCCAATACGCCTGATTCAAATTAAATTAATCCAACAGCTCATCAAATTATACGAGTGATCCCTTTCATTTGAATTAGTTGTTGCAGATAAACATCTAAAACCTGCAGGATCGTGGCCTTGATGGGTTTTTTGTTTGTTTTAAGAGATCAGAAGTCGTGTCAATCAAAACAAAGTAGAAACATGAACTCATACTGGTTTATTAAGACCAGTCTGTACTGGTTGTAGATAAGCTCTGTTGAGAATTTAAACTTTTAATCAATAAAAGCTGCATACAGCTTCATATGTTCATGTATAAATGAGGTTTTAATGTGTGAAATGTAAAGTTTTAAAGAATGAAGCGTTAAAAGATGGGTTTTAATATGCTGTGAGATTTCAGGTCATAATTGTGATGAGTGCTTCACTATGTGTGTTTTAATATGCAGTCACATTGAACCTGCAGCGTGTGCATGTGTGTCAGGTTGTACCCCAGACATGTGACTGACTGAGGGATTAGAGATTTAGGATCAGACAGATCAGTCATATCTGTCATGAACATCCTCATCTGTCCTCTGTGACTCTGCAGTCCTCTGGTGTCACCGTTTCATCTCAGACATTTCAGGAAAAACACTCCCTATGAGGTGTGATCTAATCCTAACTCCTTCCTGTTCATCCAGGATGACAAGTTAACGGTGACGCAGGCCGCTCTTGTGAGTGGGAACCCCTCTCCTCTCCGCTTCCACTACCAGCTGAGTGAGCGCCGCTCTGCCTTCTGGGAAACAGCTTTATCAGACGACAGCCTCTTTCTGGAGATCCCAGCTGGTCCGCTAGTGGAGGGAAGCAAAGAGGGGTACGCTCCAGAGGCTGTTTCTTACCCATTAGATCAGAGACATTTAGTCCATGAGTTAAACTGTTTGTCTTTTTCTTTGTTTTTAAGCTGAATTATTACACAAGTTAAACGTCTTTTAATAACTTTGTAGTTGCTATAATTTGTGCCCAGACGCTTCAGGCTCTGTGCCAGTCCTTCCTGCAGCCAGCTTTTGCAGCTGCCACTGCATTATGTAAAGTTGCAGCACTTATGTAAAAAGAGGGAGGGAAAAACTGAATGCTTCATCACCACTCGCCTTTCATTTGCTCCTCACTGACTTGCGCATCTGTTTGTCTTCCTCAGGCTAACGGCTCTGCTCGAGTTTGCAGAGGAGAAGCTCAAAGTTAACTATGTGTTCCTGTGGTTCCACAAAAGCAGAGAGGATCGCTGTAAGTGCTCCTTTTTAACATGTTTTATAGTCTTCCTGTTCTGACATTAATGCCTACGACTGAGGATGTAGCGTGAGGCAGTTGTGTTCATGTGACGTGTTTTTGACCAATCAGGATCTTTGTTTACGGTTTGATGCAGAGGAACGGTTCATGTCTTATTTTACACCTGTTAAATATATATTAGTCAGCTTTTGACTCTGGTTTCCTCTACAGTGTCCATCATCAAGACGTTCCACTACATGGGCTTTGAGATGGTGAAGCCGGGTAACCCAATGGTACCGGCCCGGCCTGATCTAGCCTTCATGGTTTACTCTCTGGAGAACAGCAGCTCGGATGAAGAGTGACTACCACCATCTCCTGACATCCCCCCTCTCCCACCTTCCTCTTCTTCCCTGGATCAACCCTGCCTTGACTTTCTGTCTGACATCCTCCCACCACAGATATCCCTGATGGAGGTGTCCGCCTCGGGGTTTACGGAGGCCCCCGTTTCCATTCCCTTAACATGACAGATGAACTCAAACCAAGGTGTCACAAGTCATGTGTGATTTGGCCTTTTTTATTATTATTATTATTATTATTTTGCTCCCCCCTCACTTCCTCTCTATACGTTTGTGTTGCCATGAACGAGACAAAACTGAAGGACGTTCAGGAAAAGGCAACGTTTTACATAAATTCAGCATATCCTCTGACGGCTTCTTGCAGAAGACTGAGGGGTATAAACCATGCAAGCTCAGTCAAGGGTTACAAATGAGGACTAATGGGATGTGGTATGGTCAATAAAATGTTTTTCTTCATGATGTAGATGAATGAAAGATGGGTTGCCATGTTTTGACTATTCAGCACATGGACACATTTCTGTGTTTTGTCTTTGCAGCATGTTGCAGCAGCATTCCAGGATATGACACTTGCTCTGGGTTGTCGTAAGCTGAATATTTGGTTTAAAAAGCAGGAGAGAAACGAGCTTTACTTACTGTTAAGATGCATGAAAATGTAAAAACATAAAAATAGAATCCGCTTTGAGCTTCCTGTGTTGCATTTGAGTCAAAAACCCAACAGGAAGGTGTGAATTATGGAGCACAAAGACAAAACTAAGGGATGGGAGAAAAGACATGCAGCAGTTAAAGCTTTATTAAAATGTGGAGGAAGCTGGGGGGAAGCTTTGTGCCTAAAGAGGAGAGTGCAATGATTTCCTTTTTCCCATTTACTTTTGAGTCTTACTCAGTCTTCACCTGTCTGCAGATTCTGTGTGAGGAAATGAGATCACCAACAGGAGTATTTCAGGTGATCATCATATATGCAAGTAGTTAAAAATGCTGAATCTATAAATCCTGTTTTTAGGCTTTTTTTTCTGTTTTTCTGAACAAAAACGCCAAAGAATTCAGTCTGTCTGCCGCTGATATTGAAATCATTATTCTATTATCATTAAAAAACAGCTAATGTTAACCTTATATGGTATGTAAAGCAATATTCCCTACATTCCCCACGGCGCTCCGTATTTATTCACTGAAACTGATTTCCTCCTACATGTCTCACCAGTCTCACTGCTACAGATTGAACTCTGACTATAAGCTGTTAGGAAATATCAAGTTTTTCAGAAGTCTATTTTTATCTATGAATATTTCTGTTATAGTTGTAGGAATTAGTTTGAGTGATTAGTTGGTAAAGTGACAATCCACACTTGTATACTTTATAGATTTTTTTTTGTTTAGTCTTTTTGGGGAGAGTCAATAAATGTTAATTAAAAGCTTCTTTTTTTTGTATTTGTCACATTTTTCTTGTTTTCATAGTAGTTGCTTTATTTTGTGACATGCTCTGAGAGGAGCACAGGGAGTTTTTAATGACGCATAATGAGGAAAAATGTTTGTTTTCTTGTTTTTGCTTCGTTTCAGCTGAATGACTCGTGCTAATCTCTAGTCGACTCCACTCACAGCTGGCTTCTTCTGCGAGCTCCTGTGTTTGCTGATGTGGAGATTATTTCCAGTGCCCGGTCAGAACGTTCTCATCTGCTCTTTAAAACAGAGCAGCTTCTTTTCTAACAAACTTTTTTGTCTAAAATCTTCATTTCCCAACTCTTAACTGGAAACAGTTTGTGGCGAAACTAAAACCTGAGGACTCTGAAAGCGCTCCACAAACGGCATCGCTCGTGTCACAGCAGCATGTTAAAACTCTCAATCTATCCCACTAATCCCCTGAACTAAAACGCAGGAGGCACATAGTCCCGTCCTGGCCTTAATCTTACGGTCACTTTACATAAACTCGCCTCAGATGGAAGCTGATCAGTGGTTACATCAGCGGTACTATTTCCCAGAACCCATCCCTGTACATGTCCAGCACATCTGGTGTCTGCAGTCTGCAGAGGTAAAACCACAACTCTTCAACCCTAATGGCTGCTTTGGTACCATTAACGACATTATCCGCCACCATGAAGCTTAAAAAGCTGATATTCTGGTTATTTATAGTCATAAAGAAAGCAGTTATAGAAGCTTCTAATGCTTCAACAGGACATGATCCTCATTAGGAAATAGCTGCTTTTAAGGCTAAACCATAAAGCAATGAACTAAATCTGACAACTGCTAATTCCATGAATAAAAGCTAATTTATGCTTAAGTTTTCACCAGAAAGTCTCCCACCAAAACAATCTTTTTAACCAGATCATACCTACAGAGTTACCGTCCATACAGTCCATATAAGACACTTTAAACTATCCCTTTGTTTTGAATGCATTCGCTCTAATCCCACTGATTAAATTGCAGGACATCGTGCTCGGTGACGTGAAGGACATGAAATGCTCTTTGCTGCTGGACAAACTGTGAGCAACGTTAAACAGTGAACATGTTTGCAACCTGATGCTACAACAGGAAACACGCTTCACTAAATAGCTGCCAGTAAAAGGACCCTGATTGGTTCTAACATCTAATATTGGTATATTCTACCCGGATTAACATCCACACACTTCCTGCTCCACTGCTTATCCACTAGCAGTGCCTCCAAACCTTACTCTGCGACGCCGTCTGGCTTTTAGACGAAGTTCTGCGATTTAAAATGTGTTGTCGTTGGCAACAAGCCGCAGGAAATGTGTATGTTGTAGGTTAAATGCTTTAGATTTTTCAAAATAAGAGTTAAAATGACACTGGACTCCTGACATTTTTTTCTTATTTGGTTTTATTTTAAAGAAAAAAAGCAAACATTCACACCAGCAAACATCCCATTCATTCCTCTCCACGTCCCATCTCTATTTGTCCTTCTCCTTCTGCTCCTTGTCCTTCTTGTCTTTCTCGGCCTTGGCCTCTTCGGCCTCGTGCTTCTTGATCAGCTCCTCCACTTCCTTCAGCTTCAGCACCTTGATGCAGGTCTTGCCGTTCTCGCGGGTCAGGGTGGCGATCTCCACTGATGCAACGACACAAAATCTCATCAGCAACAATATTTATCATGCTGGTTTTAATAAAATGCTCAACGTATCTCGTTTTTGAACATTAATCTGAGGCACAAGCCCGTTAACCTACACTGAACACGGGGTGTACAGGTAACGTATGTATCACCTGAATGACTGTTTACAGTGCAAATGATGAAGCCTTGCTCTTTTATTGTGTTAAAAAAAGTCAGTGACAGCTGCTGAGCATCTCATATTGTTCTTAGAGAACAAAAGGAAGCTTTTAGTGGTTCATACCAAGCATTACATTACAATTCCATGAATCTAATCAAATATTGAGCCTAAGCCTGCAGAGTGAAAGGAACGATGTCGGACCTCTCCGCTGCCTGGAAAAGAAGCAGCTTTATGTTTTGCATCTTTGTGGAATTAAGTGCCTAAATAATCAGTGTCTGTATGAAAACAGACGTCTCGGCAGACTGCTGGCCGAGGGCATTTGGGTATGCGTTACCATGACGACGAGGAGGAAAAAGTGTTTACGAATAGGAAATATTAAAGGAAACAGAGGGTGAAACTGAAGCTTTGTCCAGCATGGACACATCTGCGCTGATACATCTCCCTGCTTTAAAGCATCCCACAGTGTGGCGGGTCAGAGAGAGCTTCCTAATTTTATGACCATCACAGGATTTTTTAGCTCCACGTTTAATGAGTCACGTCTGACTCCCAACCTCATGATGCGGTTATCCTCTTTTGTTCGAGTAAAAGATTAAAGGTGGCCATGAGGTTACTAGGATTTAGGAAACGTTATAAGATGCAGCTGATGTTGCTTCAGTATTTATAAAACCCTCCGAAGCTGCGCTGCCTTCAGAGCCATGGACATGTTCAGACTGCTGTATCCTTCCATCTCTTTACAGATCATCCTCACAAAGATTTGAACTGGAATCTGATAGTCTTCAGTCCTAAAGGATACTTTTTGTCACATCCAGCATCTTTAAAGATGGAGTGAGTGGTGCATGTGACGGATGAAGGCTGCTCAGCGGCGTTGGGACATAACCTCTGTTTCCTAATAAGTCAATAAAAAGCTATTTTTGTAAATGTTTTACTTATTAAATATCACATTCAGCAGGTAGATCTGGGAGTCAGACGTGGGGAGGAAGCTTCAGTGCCGCTACTGAACTAAATCCGCTTTAGCTGCGACGTGTTCTGGTATTAATGAAATGCATCATGTTGGGACAAAATCCTGCCGTTTGTCTAAATGGTTTGTAGATCTGCAGAAACTATTTTAAAATCTGATGAAAAGAAAAACGCTTTACAGTAAAGTTTGTATTAAATCGTAGCAAAGTGGACACTTGTTTTATTTGGGGACATCAGAACTGAAATGTTCTGATAATTTGCAGGAGACGTCTTCACAATGGGTTTGTTCTGCTTTTAGGCTTCATATTTGCTCACAAACTGGCTGTTTTGGATTCGTCCCTTTTTTTTCCTGAATCGGCTCGACTTTTCACAACCGCTGTGAATTCTGGGATCTTGAATGAACCATTAGACACGTAGACATGAGGACCCTTTTGTACTGTAACTGGAGGTAATTATTAAACTTAAAAAACAATAAAAGCAAGAAGGACACATTTGTTTGTAAGAGTAGTTGGTTAATGAAGCCCACTTCTACCTTTCTCTGCAGACAGTTTGCTGACATCCATGGTTTTATTGAGCACTTTGACGGCGAGGGCGAGGGCTGAGGACAGGGTCATCTCACCCTCCTTGTAGTCTTGCTTCAGCATCGAGACGGCTGCCTGGATGTGAGCACAAAAACCGAGAGATGGGTAAAAAGCAGCAGAGTTATATGTGCCTAAGTCTGCCACAGCATAGGCTCAGTTCCTCTGCGCCCTCTGCTGTCGCAGCTCTGTTATTACACCCCCTTAACCCAAGGCCTGCAGTGTTTTTCTGTTTGCTCTGAACAGATATAGAGCAATACACAGATCCATTTGAAGGTGTTAGACTGTTGAAAAATACGGAGCTGAGCTTTCTCCTCTGGACTTACAGCACTGTTGTTTCCGATGCACGTGGCTTTCCAGCCTCCGTAATTCCCACTGGGATCGCTCTGGTACAGCTGGAAGCCGTAGTGTTTGTCCCAGCCCATGTAAAGCAGTGACACTCCGAATGGACGCTTTCCTGTCAGAAACAAACAAAAAAAAAAAAAAACACTTAAGTGCACACAAAGAAAACACACAAGACAAAAACGCTGCTACTGAAGAGTTTACAGCTTTACTGCAAAAATCACATAAAGCTAATCTCATCACGTATTTAACCTCCAAATTGTGTGTAAGCTTGCTTGACGTCACACAACGCTGTGACCAGCTGCTCGCAGGGGATTGGCTCCTGATACTGCAGCAGGTACCTGCAAAACAAAAAAAAAACTACCTAACACAGACCATTAAATCTGTATTTTCATTTAAACTGAGCAAAAAATTGAAATAATCAGGATCCACACAGATAGGACTCACTGCTGGAGCTTACCTCTGAGCTATAAGCCTCAGCTCATTGGTCAGTACGTTGGCGTCTGATGTGATTCCTGCCACACTGCACGCCAAGTCCCTGTGAGAAAACACCAGATCAGCTCAGTCTGAGGCTTCTGCAGATCTCTCCGTAGAATAATCGGGTTAGGAGTCCTACTCATTCAGCTTGTATATTTTCTCTGAGAAAAACACTTCATCCAGCAGCTTGTGGATGTTCCTTCTCTCAGCAGCCAGCAGCACTCCGTCATTTGCGAGGATTCCCAAACAGGTGCCGGCATGCCCGATGGCTTCCATGGCGTACTCAACCTGATACAAACGTCCTACAGATGACACACACACAGCTCTTAAAATGAGGATCTATATGCAAAGCAATACCGATAATTAAAAAGTAATCAATGAAAAACATTATTTGTATTTAATACTTAATATTTATAGTAATTTTTTAATGACTTCATTTACCTTCAGGTGAGAATATAGTTGTTCGAGAATCATATCGACGAGACTGAAAGGAAACAGTTCAAAGGGAATATTTTGAGGTAAAGACTGATAAAAAGCTTCTCCATACGCTTTCTTTACACGTACAAGAGGTGTAATTAGGACTTAATTCAACAATTAAACACAACAATTGATTATGGAGGTTTTAGAAGTCCAATAGCAGCTATTCTGTTAAGAGACAGGAAGAAGTAAAAACTACCTAGCAACCTTGTTATATCATGTTATGTTAGCATTAAAAGATAGAAATAAATATAACATCACTTCTGTCATGGCATGTAGGCCATTGATCCCCATCCAGGTCTTTAAGCCCCACTATCCTGCATGATTGCATGTTTTCCTGCTGCAACACATCTGAGTCTATTTAAATGCATCTCTGCACAGGTTCATTATTTGAGGCAGGTATGTTGCAGCAGCAAATCATGGAAAGTCTGCAGACTCTTTTTATACACCCAATGGACGATGCGCTGTAAGGACAGGAGATCCCTGATGGTAAGCAGCCTCAGCTCATCTTCATCAAAACACTAAACAGGGATTGAATGTTGTCGGTAAAATGGTGGAAGTGTCCGTGAAGGCATCTGTATATAAGTCTTATTAAAACTGTAGATATATTCAGAAATGTTGAGCCAAATGAATCAGTTTCTCCACCAGTATATCTGCTCTGGTTGATAAAACAACGAGGAGGAAGTGAACTGAAGCTCTGGGCGGACAGCTGACCCATTGTGGCAAAGTATTTTTTTTCAACATTTCCTAAACAGCGTGAGATTAAAAGGCACACAATGTTTACTCACCATGTTTAAAACTGCAAGCAAACCCAGGTGCTGTGGGGAACAAAATGAAAGTTTATCTTATTGTGTTGCCAAAGCCTGATGTTTTCAGTAGCTAACCAGACAGCTAAATGCAGCTGTAATACAGAAAGTGAAACTATGGCCAACGAACTAACAATCATATTTTATTGTTTTACAACATTCACAAGCTATATCCACACGAGAAACATTATTCAAAATATAAAATATCTAAAATAGGGATGATGGTTAACGTTTAGAAAAAGTGATGCTGTTAATAAGCTAGCGCTCGTTAGATGAGTCAACAAAACGTTTCCAATAGCTGTGTCGGATACGTAATTAGTTACCTGCGCGTATTTCTATCAACCTTTCGAATTACCATAAATAAGGACATATACTAAATCATAAAAAAATTAGATGATACAAATGTTTTAATTAAAAACTAGAATTACCAGAAGAGGATCACTCAATGAGGCGCTTGTTTATGACGTCATGTGTTGAGGCAGCATATATGTGCGCCGATTGAGAGAATGTAGTTGCGTTCGTAGACAGCTGGGATATCAGCATTGTCCTCCCTCCACAACTTAATTCTTTCTATGAATTAATTAATTTACTCATTCTTGCGTTGCTTGCTTATTTGTTTATTTTTAGTCAGGTTTTTGCACCTCACTCTGTTTGGAGAAATGGGCTGTTTTTGTTTCTTTGAAAGGCCCATAAATACTTTAGACAGGACTTGAAGGATGAACCTGGATCGTCACTTGATCCTTCCTGTTCATCAGAAAGGATCTCCATGAAAGGACTGATTTTAAGACACCACTCCTAATGACAGAAAACTTAAAGAAAGAAGGCATGTCAAATGAAACAAGAACTGGACTGAAATCACTCATAATGGTTATACCTACACAGCGTTTTAAAATAATCTTTTATTTGTTTATATTACAAGCAAATTATATGTGGTAGTCAAATGTAATTAATATTAAGTAAGTTAAATGCTTTTGGGCCAAATGAACTATAATTTTGTCACTACTGCAGTAAATATCTCTGACCACCAGGGGGACCCCTTCTCTTATATGTATTATTCAATTCTTTTCATTTAAAGTTTGTATTATCTTATTTGAAAATAAATATAAAATAAGATTTGTTGACTCATTGTGTTCAGTTTAAATGTCTTTCAGCACAGAAAAACTAGAGGAAGAAAAAGAAGAAGACTTCCCTAAAGTAAAATCTCCCTGGCAGTGGTATGCAGAGGGAAACCTCACCTGCAGACTGTATAAGCTCATCTATGTCTATTCTGTGTGACAGAGGCTCAGCTGTTCCTCAGTTTGAAGCATAAAATAAAAACTAGTCTCTAGTCACTAGTCAGCTCTCTGTTAGGAACACTTGCTAAAATGCTTGTTTCAACAAAAATCCAATCTGATCTAGATGACTTGCTGAAGTTCAACACCAGTATGGGAATGCAGAGCAAAGAAGATTTAACTGACTTTGGATGTGGAAGACCGCGTCGGAGTAGGCTGTAAAAACAACAATAAATATTCCTCGGAAAATGATTAAATACATAATGAAAAAATGAAAACTTGGCAAAATTGCAGCATGCAAGAAATGACAGACCTCTAAATCTTCCAGAACAAGAAAAGCATTTATCAGAGAAGTAAAAAAAATATTAAAAGTTTTTTTAAAGGGAAAAAATAACTTAAAGGGAGCTGCAAAGCTACTGTGTATGATGATCCATCATTTTATAAACGTGAGGGAGAAAATACACAGGGAAAGGTTTCCTTTTAAGACGAAACTTAAACACAATGTATGGCACAAATCTAATACCTCGAACGCCGGCTTTAATGTAAAGCATGGTGGAGGTAATATCACACAATCAGGTTGGTTTTTACTGGCAATTTTTGTGAAACAAGTGCTTCCACATATAGACAATATCTTGAGGAAAGGACTTTCAGTAGTCTCTTTTATCTTCAGGACTGGTAATTAAAACTTCTGTGCTGTGCTGGTTTAACTGGAAGGAGTTAAACCTAAACTGGCTCACACATGAATCAACCGGAGATGTGATTTTCTGTGGGTATAATTATTAAATAGACTAACCTTTTTGGACAGAGTCAGTGTCTGCGAGATCAGACCAACGGGTGTAATTAGGAAACTATGACTCCAACAACAATGAGCTGTTGATGAAGAAATAGCGGGATTCTCAAAATGTAATTGCTGGGAAATGGGACAGACATCAGTGCATCATCTCAGATGTGGACTTCAGCAAAGATGCTCTCGCATGCCAGCTGCAGGATGAAGTCTTGTCCCTTGTTTGTAAAAATATCATTTCCACCACATTTGCAGCTGGATTAACGTCTTTACTTTTGACCATGTCTTGAAGCTGATGACTTTCTTGTTAAAAATATAAACAATCATTGATTTATTAAATTATAATACTAAAAAGATCTTTGTATTAGAAAACACAGTTAGAGCAATTCATTGAGCATTTATTAATGGGTGCTATCTCTTTAATTTTTGGTATTTTCAAAGAGTCAAATAATAATATTATTAATAATAATAATAATTTTGCATATATGGAGTTCACAACTGTTTCCCTTTAGCCCACTGTTAGCAGTTTACTCAACCTGGGTGCGGTCCACTTGAGCATGACCATATTTACATTTGATCAGCATGAAAATTGTCTGTTAAGACACAATTTAACTCCTCAAGACTTTGTTTCCAAGGAAAGGTGAATAATCATTTTTCCTACTTAGTTTTATTTTCATTTTGTTTCATGAGTGACAAAACGTTTCCAGGCTCAGCTAGTCAGGTGCAACAATGACACAGAGGAAATTGTGTGCTGTCTGAGTAATGACAGCTGCCTAACTAGACAGGTACCAGACAGTTCGTCAAGGTGGGACAGTTTTCTGTTAGGGAATAAGTTTAATATTTATACATATCGATGTGGAAATTCATGAGAACAGTTTCAATTTAAGCGCAGATGACTTGCAAGGACATGACGTTGTGTTTGCTTTTTCAGATTTGATCAACAATAAACCATTTAACTGAGTCCTGCACTTATAAAGGGGCTTAACCTGATATTATAAATAAAATATATCTAGAGAGCCGTTATTTCCCTTCTCAACATTTTCTATCATTTTTAAATTTAACTAACTTATTGTGTCCGTTAAAGGGGACATATGCAAAATGCTTTATTTTAACACTTAAATAGATGTTTTTGTGCATTTTTAAATGTTTAGGAATGCAGAAAAAATCAATAGTATTCATAATTTTCAGTGGGCTTTATTTTCTCGATCCTGTATTACTTTTTTTTCTTATCTATTACATCACAGTATTTCCTGTGGGTCTGCCAAATAAGGTCGTGGACTTCCAGCTAAATAAATTTGTGAATCAAATACATTGACATTTATTATAAACTTACCACTGCGATGGACTGGCGTCTCGTCCAGGGTGTACCCCGCCTCTCGCCCGTTGACTGCTGAGATAGGCTCCAGCCACCCCGCGACCCCGTTTGGGACAAAGCGGTAGATAATGGATGGATGGATGGATGTAGACTTACCAATCAAGATTCTATTAAGCTACAAACATGGTGGAACAGGGTACATATGAACTTCCTGTTACCTGGAATGGGGGCGGGGCTTAACATGCCTCATTTACATTTAAAGAGACGGCACCAAAACGAGTCGTTCTGAAGACGCATCTCAGAACAGGGTTATAAGGTGTGTGTGGAGCGAGAATAAGCAGGAATTCAGACCAAAGCATTTCGGTTCTACTTTATACACACAATAAATTCATGATTTAAATATTAAAAGAAAGGGTTTAAAAGCAGGATATATCTCCTTTAAATCAATAATAACAGGGGTTATTGCAGGATTTTAATGGGAAACGTTTCTAAGAACTTTTTTAACTCTTTTTTTCCCTAATTTGAAATTAAACAAAAAATAATATGAATACTTTGATAACCACAACAAAAATGTCCAAACATAACAATAATAAAATGTTGATATAAGTTTTTGTTTCAGCTGCCTCGATTTTTTCTTATTTTTCGGTTTCTATTATTTCATCTCTTCTCTGTTTTCTCGCTGACAGCAACATCCGACCACCCTCCTGGGTATTCATTAAACCATCCAAGCTTTTCTTTCCCCTTGTCTCCATCAGCCCACCCTTGGCCCTCAGCTACTTTCTATTATTTCATGTGAGGCTCTTGTCATTTTGGACCCTGATGTTAGCCTTCTTGCGCGAGCTGAGGACTCCATGACTCCATTGGATTCCAGCTCTCAGAGCCGAGGGGAGGATTTCCTTTTCAATGCATCTGGCCGGTAAATATGTCACCAGGCTGTAAACTGATCCTGTGAAAAACAGGTGGAATGTTTTCAAAGCCGCCACAGGAGTGTGTGTGATCTGTTTCACCCCTCACACACTTGAAGGTAAAGAGGGTCAATCCCCTGCCAACAGAGGTATTGCCTGTCAAGCGTAAGCGGCCCTAGAGCAGTTTATTTGAGATGTGCCTCTAAATCTTCTCAAATTAGATTCACTGTGTGTATGTCTATACTACAGAAAGAGATACATTTCACTCAACACCCCACCGTGATAACAAAAAATGAAGCCATAGTGACCTTTCAGATGACAAAATCCGTTGTGACAAGAGGTATCTTGTTTGAGGGCAGTATTGACTCACAGCTAGCTTACTGTCACCACTTGAGCAGGGAAAACCCTTACACATTTTTACAATGAAGTCACAGAAATACTCTGTAGTTCAAACAGAAATAATAAACCTATTTGAATTTAAAATTTGGCAATCATCGCTTGCCAAAAAAATTCTATTACATGCTTTTTGTGAGTTTTTCAGTCACAAATCAAAATTTCATATGCTAAATGCTAACATTTTAGCATGCTAGCAAGGCGCTCGCTCCAAAATTAATCACAGATAATAAAGGTTGTTGGTTGTTGCTCTCACAGCTGCAGGAGTTAAGTTTAGTCACCTATAATTGTCACTCATTTAATAGATTGTATAACTTCTTGTTGCCCACATGAAACTCCTTTCTTATGGTGTGGTGCAATGTTTTATGCAACAAAAGTAACTACGTTTAAAAACTGTCTGAACAGGACAACTGAAGCCATTGCACCATTTCTAAATAAATAACTGAATGGGAAAAACACAAGTTTAGTCTGACAAGATGTTGCATAATACAGGCAAGAATTGCAACATTGACTGGAGGTATTAAACAAAATTAGGGAGGAAAAGTATAGAGCAAGAATAGAGACATAAGTTTTCTAACAACATGGATGTTGACTTGAAAATCTCCTGGTACGTTTACATTTACACTCTTGTAGTCATTCATGTGATTGTATTTGAAAAATTTCCCCTGTCATTGAAAGTGTTCGATTTTTGTCAATCCAATTAAGTGGCTTTCTTTGCTCACTTTGCCAAAGACTTGTAGAAATATAAAAAATGTAATAAAAAATTGAAAAAAGTGTGAAGGTGACATTAAACAAAATTCAAACCATTCAGAAAGGGTAGGTAAAAATACGAAGTAATCAATGCATTGCAATATTTCTCCATTTAATTCAACATAAATTAGGAAAAAAAACTAATTTGATTATCCTCCTGACCTTGAGGGGGCGCTGTGCGTGTTTCACATTGTATAAACTCACTGAATGAGTAACCTTTGCAATAATTTACACAAACACCATGCAGAATAAATATATAAAACTGAACAGGAACTCTCATTATATGTGTATTTCTATTTTCTGAATCAATGGAGCATGACTAGCAGCCTGTCCAGGGTCTACCCTGCCTCTCCTCTGATGATTGCTGGGATAAAGGGAATGAAAATCAAATCACAACCCACCTTTTTTTAACCTTTACCTTGAATGACAGCATCATTGCCACCAAATGTCACAGAAGTTTGTTAAACAGCCGTTAAGATTCCTCACATTAGACTAAAATGCAAATCTAATGCTGGCACAAGCCCAGAGACATCACACAAAGTTGTATTGCTTTATGACAGCGAGGCAGATGTGCGCAGATTTAACTGATATGCTGCACTGCTCAGCTGAGAAACAGATGTAGCTGTTGACAGAGCCACACTGCCATAACTGACAAATACAACCCAAAGACGACATCAGAAGAGTTAGAGATGTCACAGAAGAGGTTTTTGAGAAATATTTATTTTTGTTGTGGCGTCACACATGAATGCTTGCACATAAAGTAATTACATCTCTTGCTAACTCCTCAGACTGCAGTGGCAATTATAGTGTCAGTTGTGGATGTTGCAGCTAACGCAACTGGGTTTTTAACTTATTTTTCGATGTAAAAAAGGGTTTGGTACGCAGGCTGCCAGTGGGATCGTGTTTATTTGGATGGTTTGAAACCTGTAACTGGTACTGGTTTAATTTGTTAGATAGTTCAGGTCCAGCGTTGGGATTTTTTTTTTTTTTTTTTTTTTGGCTAAGCTTTTTTATGTGAAGCAGAACAAATTGTGGTTACTTTACCAATCCTTACCAAACCTTTTTAGGCCAAAAATTTCCAGAATTTAGGTAAAACAGACTTCTAAATTCCCGATTAGGCCACTGATTGGGAAAATTCCAGCTTGACAAGCAAACCATAAAGAAACCGTAAAGAACCGTAAAGAAATAAACGATCCAGTCATCTTCAGAAAACAGTTAAAAAAATCATACAAACATGGCCGCTTTAAACTTCCATATATTTATTGCCAACGTGAGAAGCTCAAGTAAGGTACTGAGGTACTCAGTTAAATTTTGATCAGGTGGCCTCTTTAATATGATGGTAAAGTCTGATGAACAAGTCTATATGAAATATTTTGTAGGTCATTATTTGCCATGGTGAATTATTCATAAAACACCACATCTGTTTCTGATCACTGAACTAATCCAACCCAACAAAAACAAGCTTGCTATTGGAAGGCATTTCTCTCTCTCTCTCTCTTTGTGTGTGTGTGTGTAAGTGTTGGGGTGGGAAGAAGGGGGGCAAACCTGGGGTCATTTTGGCCACACCCCACCGTCACGTCAGTCATGTCAATCATCTATCAGATCCCAACATAATCATTCTTGGCCTAAAAAAGAACCAAACGGATCCAGAGTGAATAAGCCATTCTTCCGTAGAAAACAATTAACGTCAGACGGTCCTCCCATCCCCAAAACACACGCAAAACTCACCCACCCACCCGTATCCTTTCCATAAAGCTCCCACTTTCTGTCTCGGCATGAACGCGCCGCGCGAGTGCACGTGAAGTACTTGCAGCGTTTGAACACGCAGAGGAAAAGAGAGAGAGAGTGTGTGAGGAACAGAGGGAGAAGGACGACGTGACGGGAGGACACAAACAGAAGCTCTCAGCACAACGACACACGGATCGTATCTGCAGCAGAACCTGGAGGTCTGTGTGGTCCGGATCGTTCCGCAGGTCCGCTTCCCCCTTTGCTGCTCTGAAACCAGCCGGACTTTCTGCTCTGGAGGCGCCTGCTCTTCCTCGCCAGAGAAAAAGAGGGTCTGTAGCGGGGAGGTTTTACGGAGCAGCGGACTGGAGGCGCAGTGGAGGAGGTGAGGCTTCCTCTTTTCATTTGGGCTCGCGCTGTATTTCTCCTGCTGTCAGTGTCTGTCAGTCGCAGCCTCCTGCCCTCCAGCTGGATCTCACTCTAACAGAGGACATTACACGCGTTGTCCTGATTGAAAAATTAATCGATTTGGTCAGTGTGCGCGTGCACCCTCCCCTCTCCCCCCCTCTCCCCCTCTCCCCCTCCTCTTCCTCACCTCACCTCACCTCAACCCCTTTCCATCTGCAGCGCCTCGGATTCCGTGTCACGCCGTTTTCTTACATTTTGCGTAAATGTGCGCCAAATGACGCGTGCTGGACGCCACATCTGGGGGCTGCAGTTCGTGCGCGTGGAGTCTGACACAGTGCAGCAGCAATGATGACGCACTGGGACAAATGGGCTACTCCGTCCGGCTGTGGAGCTCGATTCATTCAGAGCCAGCTCTGGTGCTGGCCGCGTTGTCGCAACGGAAGCGCGGCGTGGCTGTGCGTAAACGCCGCAGAGGGTCGTCGCTATTGGTGCCGTTTACTCGACTCTTCGCTCAGAGCTGTGACATTTTTTTTGTCGTCATGTTTGAGGCTTTTTTTTTGGGGGGGGGGGGGGGGGGTTGCTTTCCCCACCCTTCTTTTTTTGTTTCTGATGATACTGATGATGATGGGGCATGGCCTTTTCCAACTGGACACAAAAATGTTGCTGAC
>JBAMIG010000010.1:10434464-10490001 GCA_037177335.1 Kiunga ballochi | reverse complement strand
CCCCCCTCCCCCCCCCCCCCCCCCCCCCCCCACCTACATCACACTGCTGCTGCTACTGCTGATGATAATGATGATGATGGGGCAGGGCCTTTTACAGCTGGACACAGAGATGTTGATGACAGCAAATATCCACCAACAAACAAATCAGCTGTAAAAGATGTCGCTTTATCTAAAGCTGTGTATATTTTAATGATAGTGTCATTTATTATATTTAACGACAATCTGTCAGGTTTATAAATAAATTAATGGGCTCTTTAAGGATAAATTAGTGTGATTTAAATGGCATTTATTCAGCAGAAAGGAGGTTTTTTTTAAACCACTTGGTATGTTAAAACAGGCCTGCATGGTCTTATCCAGACCAAGCCGGACCAGCAGTGCCCCCAAGGTCTCAATCCATTAGCTGCCGTACCTGCCTCCTTCTTTCTCCTCTGGCTGTAAGGATGTGAAGCCATGCCTGCATGTGACAAGTCTTTGCTGGCCTCCGGCAATCCACCCAACATGCCCCAGTATGGCACTTCCAGTGAAACGAAGTTTGTTATTTTAAAATGCCTGGACAGCTGACTGGCTCTCGGCACCCATGTGTGATCAGCAGCAGTGTCGTCTGCTCCCCCCTCTCCATCCACCCACCCTCTGCTGCTACTGCTGCATTAGTCACTGGAGAATTCCCTGATTGCGATGACAACTTTGCTGACATTAAGATTTCATTCAGGTTATTATGTAAGTGGCAAAGCGCTCGTGAGCAGATCTAAATAAAACATTGCTTTGACAGCTCCTGCTGCCCAGTGAACATACTGGTGCAGAAGCTCCAAATCAGCTCAGATAGGTCTGGTTTTAAACCCGTCGCAGATAAAGACATCATCTGTGGGGCTTTTTTTCCCTCCTCCATTACAATCCGTGTTAATATTGCGGCAGCAATCATAGTTAATGCTCACATCTCTCAAAGAGATGATCTTCCTTTAAATAATTTATACAAAATGAAAGCGTTGACTTTATTCTCCACAGCTGTTTGAAGGCTCTGGGGATTCTGTTATATCTGGTTCTCAGATATTTTTAGTGGATTTAACATCCTAAGGTGTCCACTTTAAACATATTTAAATATTTGATGCGATCCTGCTTCCAGTGGCTTATTATGAAGTGAACTTTGTGTGCAGGAAGGTGAAGGATGACGCTGCTCTGAAGCTTCTGCTTTGCTTTAAAACACAGATTGACGTTACAAAGTTTTCCTCTTAATGAAAATGCATTTGTTTACTCAGGTGATGGGATTATGCTCTCTGCTATCAGAAACAAACCAGGTTTCTGTTAAGCTGCTCTTTGTTTTGACACATGCAGTTTGTTAAGTCGGTGTGGAACCGGGTGAAAATGAAAATGGACGGTGGGCCGGGGGTGTCTAGCACCAGTGTCAAACCCTTTTCACCGCTAATCTTACAGCTGAAAGATTACCATGCCTCTCATCGGTTATCAGAATCAACCTTTTTATTTCTCTGAAAGAAGGGAACATAGTGATATATGTGTTAAGCTGCAGGCTCTGATGAGATCTGTATGTATCAGATAATAGTGATAAAATCATCAGGACTTAACGAGCACATCTTCACTGCAAACTGCTGAAATCCTTTCAACCCCCCTCCCCAAGCTGTGTTTCAGTTTTCTATTATTTTACGAAAGGTTTTAATGATACAGAGCATGGAGCTGCCAGGAAGTCCCTGCATGAGCAGAGACTCTAACCTGCTGCAGCGACTCTTCTTGTAAGACAACACCAGGATGAGGTCAATGCTTCACATACCATGTCAGTGCAGGAATATGCATCTCTAACCAGGTGTATTTATAGAGTCTACCACAATAGAGATGTGTGTGACAGAGGAAGATCTTGGATCATTTTGTCCCACACAATGCATTGCAAACTACACACAGCAGCCACTTTATCAGGCACATCTTGCTTTAACCCTCCCTTAATCTTTCAGAAATGCCTTCATTCTTATTAAACGTTTAGGAAACATTTTGCTTGACATTGATCTGCTTGCACATTGCAGCGGATTTGTCAGCTGCACATCCACAAAGAAAATCTCTTGTCTGAATGTATGAAGGATTAAATGCTCTGAGACATGATAATAAAGTGATTTGCACTGTTTTCCACTGAAGGGTACCGCACAACCATTTAATTACTCCCATTAAATGGGAAGCCAGAACCAGCTTACAAAAGACTGAACTTGTGCTTGTGTTAAGCTGATTTATGTTGATGAGGTGAGCTGTTCTAAGTGAAAGGAATGGATCCAACACAATAAGCGTGCAAATAAAGAACCATGTTGCTGCATTCTGGCTGTTTTCTGTTTTTGCTGCATTTCTGCATAAACCTTTTATTTTTATTTATTTTGTGGTTTGCTATATTAAGACAATGTTGCTCTATGAGCCTGATCACTGTAGTTTTATTTAAAAAACAATCAAATGTATGTATTAAAGGACATATATGATGCTTTTAAATCCTTCCTTTTAACATATAAATCATTAATTTATTGTCTGTATAAAGTAGAACCACAATGCTTTGGTCTGAATTCCTGCTTATTCTCGCTCCATACACACCTTATAACCCTGTTCTGAGGTGCGTCTTCAGAGCGACTCGTTTTGGTGCTGTCTCTTTAAATGTAAATGAGGCATGTTAAGCCCCACCCACCTTCAGGTCACAGGAAGTTCAACTCTACCCTGTTCTGCCATGTTTGTAGCTTGATAGCAGCGATGTGCTAATCTCTCGGCAGAGAAACATTTTATTGGTAAGTTTACTATAAATGTCAACATATCAGATTCACCACATTGATTACCTAAAAGTCCATGGCCTTATTTGGCAGACCCACAGCAAATACTGAGATGTAATAGATAAAAAAAAACATAATAGAGAAAACGAATCCGACTGAAAAATATGACCAAAAAGAATATAAAGATGGATGTGCAGCATCAGGATGGAATAAATTGACTTTTTTGCTTTCCTAAACACCTAAAACTGCCCAAAAACATGAATTTAAGGGCTAAAACACTGATATGCCCCCTTTCAGGAATGAAAAGGATGGTCCTTTCAGTGAAAATTTCCTTGTATTTTGTGCAGCTGTCTGAGAATATTTAAATTCCTTCATCTTTACCCACTGCCTCCTTCAAAGGCTTTGCCTCAGTGGCACAGGTACAGATTGTTAGCATGATAGGAAAGGTTCTTTTGATTTCAGCACGGCTTCAGCTCTCAGAGAGGAAAAAAATAGAAAAAGAGCATCTGAGGCTTCTGTGAATTTCTGCTTTGATGATAGTTTCTCACATCTTTGTTTTAGTTGTTTAACCTCCTTCTTTGCTGCTTTAGCATGAGAGTATTTTCCTTGTGGAAACAAACACGTCTCAGTTTGGTCATTGGATTGGATGTGCTTGGTTGTGTTTCTCGCAACAGGCAGCAGCTTGTGAGAACATGGCTCGCTGTCCTGGCACTGGTTTGGGGTAGGGGGGTGGCATGGCTCTCCGGCATCGTGTTAGAGTGGTTTAAAATGGAGGGACTGGGAGATAGATGCTGGTGGGGAAATGGGCAGGATTTAGGGAATGAGTGTTGCTACTAATGTATGAAAATCTGTCCAGCCTTTTCTGCACATTAGGACTGTGCCGCTAGCTTTCTAGCTTCTGACTGCAATGTGTGTGTGTTTTAAAACCTGGATAAAAAATCATCCACTAGAACTCCAGTTGTTTCTGATTACATATTAATCATGGCTTCATCAGGTTCACCTCATTCTCCAGCTTTTGCTTTTTGACATCAAATTTACTCTCATAAGTGGCTAAATGTATTGACTGAAACTTTTTTTATTTCCCTTGGATATTTTAAAGAGGACATCATGCAAAATGCACCTATTTAACCCTTAAATACATTTATTTTGCACTTTTAAGTGTTTAGGAATGCAGAAAATGTACATTTATTCCCTCCTGATGCTGCAGATATATCTTTATATTGTTTTTGTTCATATTTTTCAGTCTGTTCAATTTCCTCTTATGTTTTTTTAAAAATCTATTACATCACAGTATTTGCTGTGGGTCTGCCAAACCAGGTTGTGGACTTCCAGGTAATCAATGTGTTATTCGACACATTTATAGTGAACTTACCAATAAAATGTTTCTCTGCCAGGAGATAAGCGTATTGCTGCTCTCAAGCTACAAATATGGCGGAACAAGGTAGAGTTGAACTTCCTGTGACCTGGAGGGGGGCGGGGCTTAACATACCGCATTTACATTTAAAGAGACGGCACCAAAACGAGTCGCTCTGAAGACGCACCTCAGAACAGGGTTATAAGGTGTGTATGGAGCGAGAATAAGCAGGAATTCAGACCAAAGCATTGCGGTTCTACTTTATACACACAATAAATTAATGATTTATATGTTAAAAGGAGGGATTTAAAATCAGAATATGTCTTTTTAATTCCATAATTAGTATGGATGGAAGCAATGCATTTAACACGAGCATCACTTGGGTTTGGTTTAGAGTACCTGTAATGCCACATCCAGGTCAGATATTAGTAAAAATGCTTTTAAAAATTGGCAAGCATATTAAAGTTAAATGGCAAATAAGACACGCACATAAACCCACGAATAGCTGATGGAAACGGTAAATTTAGATTGAAATGTGATGCTTTTTAAATTAAGGAATGAAAATGTGTTTACAGTATCTCATGCTTTACTCTGCTCATAGGCTGCCTGTTAGATGTGAGACACCAGAGCGGGGATGTCCATATTATTCTTTGGTTTTTTTTTTTTTTTTTTGGAAGCTGAACAAGATTAGAATAAAAATGATCAGATAATGCTTTGCTGGCTTGTTGAGCTGGGTACATCTAATAATCACATTAGAATAACAGAACAGTAACATAGATGGTGGCATTCAGCATTTTGTTTTTAAAAAATTGCATTTGTTGTATTTGATGCTAAAATGCAAATAAAGTGCATTTAAACTGGAAACAGTAGAGACAGGTTTGACCTCATGAGAAAACAACCGTTTAAATATGTAAATAAAAGCAATAAACACTGCATGGCTATTTGTGAAAATGACTATTTTAAAACATTTATTACAAACAAAGAAACGAGAGCTGATAAAACACCTGTTTGATTAAAAATAGATACAATTTGATGTTTTCTTGTGTGGAGTATATTTTTTACCTTTTGCACGAATTAGCATTATAGCGTTAGCTAAAACAAAGCTTTAGCTAAAACATAGCTTTAGCTAAAGCTGGATTTGAAGAATTCTTCATGTAGCTCTTTGTGGTTGTGCTGTTAGTGGAAGTGAAGATTTGCTTCTCCTGTTAACCAAAATAGCTCCAAATAACCCATGTGCTATTCTTATTAGCCACAAGTTCTTCTGTATCCACATTTTCATTGCTTCTCTTGAACAAAACACTCACCTCACATGTAGGACGGTGAGAGATGGTGAGAGAGACAATATGATATTTATGCACAGCAACATTTGGAACATTTTTCACTTAAACTATGCAAATATAGAAACAAGAATTTATTGCATGTTAGATTGTTGTTGTGATATGCATATCATGCAGGCTAATGTTGGGAAGATCTGTTTTCTGTATTATTGTGCAGCCGTACTAGGTACGGACATGTCCATTCAGCCAGTCTGATGAACAGGACTACAATCAGCTTCATATATAATCATGTTTTCAGCAGCAGCTGATGATTGGGCGCTTTCACTGTGATGCATTAATCCCTTTGCATGCATCACAAATCTGCTGGTGTCTGCAGCTAAGCTGCTGTAGGTCACAGCTAAACCAGTGAGTTGAACTGTGATTAGTAACAAAACTGAATGAGTCCATCTTTTCCTGCTTCCAAGTATTCCAGACTAGTGTGCGTAAGATCTTTTAATGAACAATTATTGTAATTGATGTGACGAAAAGAAGCATGTTGTGTGAAACTGGAATTTCCCTCTAGTATTCCTACTCATCTCCCTCTCATTGTCCACTTCTGGATGGTTTAAAGAGACCAATCTCATCCACATGATCATCCACATGACCTCTCCCCAAGCATTAAGTGAGAAGTCACCTGCTCCGCCAAAAGTGTCTTTGATCTGCGTGCTCAAACCTTAAAAGCCTCGGGGTCACCGGGTTATAGCTGACCCGGCTGTCAGACGACCACACAAACTCGGCTTGAATATGGGGGAAGTTTTTCTGCAGTTTTCAGTGAAATAGCGCGTTAACATTTCATCTGACAGGAGCCATAACTGATGCAGAGAGCTTGAGGGATGTGCTGTAGGAGTCAGGAAGGTAGGAGATGTTGTGATTCAGGTTAGTTATGAAGTGGGCTAACGGTATTACTCTTCATGCTGACTCCTGCATTGTTTGTCTCAGTGTGTTACCAGCAGATTGATGGAGTCGTTGCTTAGATTGACAGATCTAGCTCAACCAGCCACTCTGCCCCAAAGCCAGCCACACTCTGGCCGTGAGAACAGCCCGGAAGGGTAAATCAGTAGTAAGTAAAGCGCTCACCATCCTGCAATTAGCACTGTGTCATTTAGGGGCTCAGAGGCGACGGATAATGTCGCGTCTCCTGTGTCTGTGGTTTGTTTTTGATGGCGTGCCCGTTAACCCTAACAGGCCACATCGGCCCACTCTCACGTCCCTTCCCTGACTCCAGAACCACTCGCTTTAATAAGCGCTTACCTCATGTTTGCGATGCCTCTTAGTTTGCTGGCGAGCGTCTGCTTTTCTGTGACCGGCTGTGGGCTGAGAGCCAGATGACGCCTTGCTGAAGAGCACTGGCAGCCGGCACGCACGCGAAAGGAATTCAAACACACGCACAACACGACAGGCAGGCAAGACGAGCATGTGACCTACTGTCTGCCACCGCTCTGTTGCAGTATGTTGTTGGCGGCGTGTGTGTGTGTGTGTGAGACGGAGTGGCCAGAACAAAGCAGTCTGCAGCCGGAGGACTTGGGTGTGGCGCACAATAAATGAAGTCTGTTTACTCTATGTTCGAACTGACCGATTTCTTGGTACGGCCATAAGAAAACACCTCCAACGGCTTTAACTGTTCTTGTTTCCTCAGCATTTCATCTGGCATTTCTGAAATCAGTCATATTTACCTGATCAGCTAAAACTGTTTCTTCTTCTGTTTTAGTAAAGCTCCTTTAATTCTTTCTTTCCTGCGTGACTATAAAAGCTTAGTCACTCGGCCAAGGTTGTCTGAAAGTTGCTCCATCCTGCGGTCTGTCCTACTTTTAGTGTGCAACCCTAAACTGGGACGACACAATATAAATTTAGCAGGTAGAGGCTGGCTCAGTCATGTGACGTGCAGTTTGGAGGAAATGATTGTGTCTTCGTCGGGTCTTTGTCCTCTTTAAAGTGCATTTATTCTTTGTTTTTGTTCCTCGGATTTAATCCTGCAAGCAGCATCCAGAACCATTATGAACCGTTTATGAAACTTTGTGCTTGTTGGGAAAAACCGGCGTGAAGTCTTGGGTGAAATGACTTTGCAGTAGTCAGAGGTAATTATGGACAAACTTAAACTGGGTACAGGATCCAGCCTGTGGAGAGAACTGGGCCAGACAGATCTATTCTTTCGGCTCATGCTCTCCTCTGCTCTGCAGGACTGACCTGTGCTGATGCACCCTGCTATAAATAATAAACTCACTTACTCAGAAAGTCACGCTCATTAGGAAATTTTGGTAAACCACAGATTCACAAACATAAATACGTCACGTAGGGAGGAGGGGAAACTGCATGTAGATGTGTGCACAACGTTGTTTGTTTGTTTCTGGAGTCTTATTTTAAACATTTTCTGTTGTTTACAGTTTGCATTTTTCACATTTTGTGTCTGAAAAGTAGTGAAAACTTTTAAATACTGAAGGAACAATGTCACCAGGAGGCTTTGGCTTGATTTTTGCATTGCTGTTTGGGTTTGGCTTGGTGTGTGTGTGTGTGTGTGTGTATGGTAAACACCCAGGTATCAGTCTTTAGCCTTTTCTGACATTTTAATCAGGTTAACAGTCATTTGCATCAAAATGGTCTGATTACTTGTCCTTTTCCAAAGCAGCTTAGCAACAGGCGGCACGTCCTTTCTTCCTCCATCATCACTCCTCATTCGCTCGTCTCAAACACAAAGACCTGCACGAGTCGTGCTTTCATCACAGTCTCTAGTTTTTGTTGTTTGTTTTTTTTTAGTTTTGGTGGCTGTGTAGGGAATGAAAAGCTGGTCCCTTCCTCCTCCTCCTCTTCACTGTACTGCATGGATGCAGGCTCTTGGTCCCTGTGACAACATAACCTCTTCAACCTTTCCTGTCAGCAGCAGTTGCTAGGAGCCAGACTCACCCGTTTGGTACAATTAGGAGCTTTATTTGCTAATAATGAGCCTCAGATTTTGACTTTTCTCTTCTTTTTTTGTGGATTTTATTAACTCAGAAGCAGCATCAGGTAAGAGGGCTTTTTTAAAAAAAATTTATGTCTGATTAGTTGAATAAAATAAATATAGGTATGTTTCACTCTGCTTAAAGTGTCTGCTGTTGCTTCACGGTCTCCCTTCACTTTGTCCTTTCCAGCCTTGATTTCTGATTGATTTGCTGACTTTTTGGTGCTCTTCCATCTTGATGCATCTAATAACTAATAATCAGACAATTTCAGACAAATCACTACAGTTTCCCAAATGTAAATGATGCCGGTTGTGACGGCGTCACGAGGAGAACGCCCAGACAGACGTGAAGGGGAGCGCGTGCCGGTCAGAATAGAGGCCGAGGCTGATGATGATGGTTTCTTATTGGTGTGTTAATGAAAAGCGCTCGTGCAGCAGATGCTCTGCTGTATAATGAGCCACCACAGCCTCGCGCGGAACAATGAAGAAGGCTGCTGGTGAAAAACGAGCCTTTGATGGAGCTTCGACATTGGCTGGGGAAGAACGAAGGGAGGCGAGCGATTGGCTCTCTGCTACGTAGTCGCTGTGGTTGGCTGTTGTTACGGTGCTTAAAAAGTCCCACCAGTCTAATGGTGTGTATGTGTGTGTGTACAAACCTGTGTCTATGAGTGTGTTTTTTTGTTTTTAAAGGGGGGAACACAGCAGGTTTGAATTCAGCTGGATTGGGGTAAAGCCTGCAAACACGTCATGTCCTCTTCCTGCAGCTGTAAAAATGTGTTTTTAAGCACTAAACCAACAGAAACATTCATTTCCAGTAACATCCAGTGTCAAAATGAGCTTTAAAGCATCCTTGCTCTGGCTGCTTTAGCAAAGAGAAGAGCAGTAAGTGTAAATTCTGCTTATTTATAGGCTTTACGTCCAAAGATCAGAGAACTGGATGTGTTTTTATGAAGAAAGGAGATTTAAACCTCCAACCTCTCCGGACCCACTGACAGCTGATTAGGTGGTCAAGACGGAGAAAGGAGGCAGAGCAGCTGCTGCTGGGGAGAAAACAATCCGCACACTGGCCCCTAAGTGGATTTAGTGGCTGGATGGAGAGAAGGAGCAAAAAAAAAAAAGAGGGGGAGGGGAGACGACGTCTGCGCTGCATGCCTCTAAATCGCCTTGTGGACTCTGTGATTAGATGTGCCTTTTGTTTTGAAGATGCATGCGTGTGTTTAGTGTGCAGAAACACATCAGGCGTGTTTGTTTGAGATGAAATTTTAATGTGGGAGAAAATGAGTCGTTCCAACTACAACCCATCAGATGGATAAATGAGGATGGACATAAGTTTGTATGTGATAAGTGACCGCAGCAGTAGAATAAACCTTCAGTATTAACTATTGGTGGAGCGAATAAATAAAGTATTGATTTAGTTATAATGTATCCTTTAGGAATAGTTCTCCTGGTTTCCTGAAGGATTTTCCAAAGCTCCTCTGCATGTTCCCTCGTTCCTTTCTCTGTCAGGGTGATCCCACACAGACTTTATGCAGGATTAGTTGAAGGAGGCATTGCTGCTGATTTTAAATCCAGTTCTTGTGTCATTTTGCATTTCTTTGTATTTTCTGCTAGTTTTTCTTTTATTTTTAAGCTCTCGTTTCCAATTGTTTGAGATATTTTATGATGCTAAGAATGCTAACATGCTAAAGACTGTACCAAGCATTGCCATCCAAACTAAACGCGACTCAGACTCTGAGGAATTCCTCTATCGAAGCACGAGGACTGACCTCTCCAGAGTTTATGCCACTTTCTCTGCTTCTCAGCCGCCGGTTTTGCTTATGTGTCACTGTAGGACAAAACTGCTGTGAGGTAGCAGCCGAAGTGCAGCAAACAAGCAAACATTTCATAAATTATGTCTGACTTTTGCTGTTTTGTGGTCAGAAGTGAAGCCTTTTAAAAGAAAATCTAAATATGTTCTGTGATGTTAATGACAAACATTGCTCCTCTTATGATCTATTAGCTTAAAGCTTGTGTGTTTTAGATCCTCATGGTGTTTCTTAAGCCTTATTTCTACTAGATAAACAGATAAACCTTGATAAAATGAGTTGTGTTAACATATTGGACAGATTTCATGTGATGGAAATGCTTCTGACGTGAGCAGTGTGTAAGGTAAGTGTCTCCATGGAGACCACATCCGATGGAACTAAACAGCAAGATGCTGTCGGGTTTTTGTTAGATATTTTCTCTGTTTCTTTAGGACATAACTTTCTAGATATTTACATATTTATTTATTTAAAGACACTGCTTCCTTAGTCTTCCTCTGTCTAGATTTCTATTCAAACATCTTGTAGGTCAAAAATACAACTGAAACGATGTGGAGATGCACACCGTGTTTGTTCTTCTGCTAGGATGCAAAACTGGTTCAAGCTTGTTTTTTATGCATCAAACTGGTTTAAAAAAAAGAGAAATATGTTATTTTGACTCTCTGGTATAAAAAAAACTTTTGAAAAACCTTCAGAAAACATGCATTGGAGTGAATGTCTGTGGCTTTGTTCATTTGAAGTATTAATACTTTTAGTGGTCGCTGTTGAACATGACGACATATTCTGCTGCTGGTTTTATCTCAATCTGCAAAGTGTGTTAAATGTGTTCATTCTTTGCGGTGGAGATTTATAGGAAGTGTAGAGAGCTTTGTGTCATTGTTACTCTTGTCTTGTAGGCTGGCAGAGTCTACAAAGCATGAAAACACTGGTTATGGTTGCAGCTTTTCCTCCTGATGGAGGAGAGAGAGCGATGATGTGACTGAGGATCTGAAAAACAAAATTCTGTTTACCTGATCATTTCATTTCTTTATTTTTTTATTTCCACACCATCCTTCATCTGCTGGAACCTCATGGGGCTGCAAACATCTTCTGAATTTCACCGTTGTGTCCACGCCATGATTTATGGATGAAGATGTAATCGGCCTCTTTCTTCCCAGAGTGGATTCTCACTCGCGTGTCTTTTGGATAATTTATCTTTCCCTGTTTTTATGTGATGAAATTCATTGTTGTGATGCGTTTGCCAGATCAGAACTATGACGATGATGCTAGTAATGAGAATCTGTATGTATTTGTGCCTTTTTTTTTTTGTGCCCTGAGGCTCATCCTTGTGAGAGATGTTTGGTCTAGTAGCTGCATTCTTGCTAGTAAATGGAGTGCATATAATCCTGTGTCACTGATATCTTCACTAACACACACACTGACTGCAATATCGCTTGTGTCTTCCCCTCGGGGCGTCTGCGTAGGAAGCAGACCAGTGACCGGAGCTTCATGCACATCTTTAAAATGCCGTCTTGAATGCAGAACATCCGAACATTGAACCCCGATCAGAAATCACCTGGTTTGCGTATTAAAGCTGCAGGATTTAACAGTGAAAATGAGCAGTTCTTCATCTCCTCCTCTCCTCTTTAAATTTTCCTTCCTTTTAGCTGAGACACAAACTGTGTTCTGCAGGCACCTTGCAGGTTTTACAAACATCCTCGTGCGCTGCTTCGGAGGGCCGGGCTGATCCTGGATCTGGATCGGAGCGCGCTCAGTGGGAGTTTGTTACAGTTTCTGCGATATAATCCTCCGAGGATTCAGCTCCTCTGTTTGATGGTTATATCTAATCTGTTCAGGATTGGACTCGGAGGCCACAGAGGATGACTGAGCCTGGCTGTTGCCATAGTAACGCTCAGAGGAGGGATAATCATTAGAAATCTGGTTTCAGGAAAAGCGTGTTTCTGAAGGGTTTCGCTGCCTCGGTGGATCAGAATTTTATTTCTAGGGTTGAGTGCTGATGCTGCGTTACTGAAACTCTTCTGCTGCTTTTTTTCTTTCTTCTATACTAATAATTACATTTAATGTCCTCATTTGATCTTTTAGTGATTTAGAGTCATGTGTCGTGCCTGTCTTGTGACTTTGCAGTCTGAACCATTCCTGAACAGAGTTTAACTTTAACCTACTTCCCTAAAACTTACTTAAATTAGTTTTATGTTTGCTGTTTGAGCATCTCTGACATGTGAGGCTGGTCTTGAGAGACATCTTAAAAGCATGTTATGTTTCAGATGATCCAAATGTATGTTGGGTCAATACAAACTGATGAAAGCTCTTTTACGTATCAGTTATGGAGGATTTTACACAGATCAGTGTTGCTTGTCCAGCTCTTACGTATAGGTAAGGGTCAGGGAGACCTCTGTCATATCCTTTTCCTGTGTATTTATTCCAGTTTCTTGCAGAGGTTTACTAAGATGTGGAAATAGAAACAACAGGAGCAGCGTTTAGCTGTAGAATATAAAACCAGCAGGATGAGCAAAGAAGAAAAAGCTGCACAGAAAATACACTGTTGCTTCTTTTTGTGTTTATCTTGTTGCCTTGTCTGCTATTGCAGGAACTGATGGTTATTCGTCTCTGTGTTGGCCCTGTGATGTACCAGCAACCCATCCAGGGTGTACTCTGCCTCTCTACTACTTGCTAGGACCTGATTCTGATTAGGCGGTATAGAAAATGAGCGATGCAGGAACTCTGCACTGACCAAAAACAATGCCAAACACATAGAAGCATCCAACGCTGGACAATGATGCTTTTATTTATGTCTGTAAAGCATAAATGAGGCTTAAAAGTATAACAATATATTGATCCTTAACTTAAATCATCAGTGCAGCAACAACTTTGATCCAAAAAAAATATGGACTTAAATAATACAATTATCCTTTGAAATCCAGGAAATGTTTATTTTACTGCGATAATATTCGGCGCAGTCAGTTGCTTTTATTTAAATGTCTGAGCTAATCAATAAAATCTGTTTATGTTTAGCTGCTTTTCGGGATTTGACGTGAATGGATGGACTTTTCTGTGAGTCTAATCTGGAATCCATTTGTTTTCTGTTTCTCTAAGTGTCTGAAATCAGCTGCAGTAAATGTTCTGTTGAGGAAAGTGGCTTCTCTGCTGTGCTGGCTGTAAACATTTATAAAACCTGTAGTAATGAACGGGCTTCAGATGAAATGTTTTCTTTACTTGGTTTTCAGTAAAGAGCTTTCACTCAGTCTGCTCACTGCAGCTGTAAGGAACCTGCTGTATGTCCTGTTTAAACCCGACCCATGGACATACTGGAGATGTGTGCAATCTGGGGTTAAAGACTTGTGACAAGTTGAATTTGACGGATTGCAGATTTTTAATGCTTGAACGTTTTCTTTTTATTTCTTTTCCTGCGTCGTTTATCCTTATTGATCGACCAGAACACCTCTGCTAAGCTGAATAGATATGTAGATGAAGGCATTCTTATCTGAATAAGATCCCCGCTGTAATGGTTAAAGTTTCTGCAGAGCTTCCACCGTTATCACCTAATATTTCTCCATTTGTCTCCTGCTTATTCTTTTTTTCTCCTCTCATCTTTCCATTGAGCCCCGTTATTGAAAACAAAGCCGCATGTCAAAAAAGACCTTTAGATAAGGGCAGCTAAAGCTTTCCAGGGATTAGAAATGCTCTGCTCGTGTGCACAAGTTGGCGAGTTTTAAGTAGATTGCGTGGTGTACGATTGCTTGGCTGATCAGTGAATTTCGACACGCCGGCACAGGAAAAGGATTCACGCAGGGAGTTTAACAGCAACCAAAGAGGTCAGCAGCCGAGGACATCCGAGGTGGAAGTGAAAGTGATCACGCTACTGTGTACAACTCCCTGCCTCCTCATCGTGTCATGTTTCACCAGAGTGAAAAGAGGACCTTGAACTCTTCCTCTGCTTTACTAATTGGAGTCACGTTCCAGCTTTATTTCAGGGGAATAAAGGAGGCACAAGATAAACTTCTATCATTAACGCTGGGGGGGAAAGTAGTGGATTATGCGAGTGGTTGCTCATGATTAGCAGCGGCAATAATTTCACAAGGTTATTGTTTATTCATGTTTGATTTCATTTGAATGTGCACACTTTTTCTGAGCTCTTTTTCCTGAAAAAAAAAAAAGAAAGAAAGCAGCAAACAGACTTCTTAGGGGCTGTTGCTACACGTTAGTTTCCACAGCAATCCATTTCCTTTAATGAATCACTTGATTCTCTTACAGTTTTGCTTGAAAAGAGCTCGTGTGACCCGGTTGAACGTGTTTGCTTCGACGCAAGGTGAGCGGTCAAGGCCGAACCAGTCAAAGCTCAGACATCTCGTAGAGGCGCATTCCTCTTATTTTTCTCCATTGTTGTCTGATTTCCTTTGAAGCTCAATCAGCAACTGTGATCCTAAACGCAACGCTCAGAAATTCCTGGTGCATAACTTGCTGGTTTTCACATGTTTTGTGACAAATTCCTACTAACGTTAATGGTTTGTAACTGGTTTGCTGAGTGGGCCGGTCACAGAGATTTCATCCTCTGTATTTTTGCTGACTGGTAAGAACATTTCAGTTCCTCTTCCTGTCAGATGATACTTACTATGATTAAGTTCCTTTTTGGTATTCTACCTATTTTGTTTGGGGTTATAAAAAGCCAGAAATCTACCCAAGAAGGATTTTGAGTGTGCAGTTTGAGATTAAAATAATTCCTCTTCTTTTACTTTTGCAGTGAATCTCTGCTTTACAAAGTGTTTTTTAGATGTTTGTTCTATAAATGCAGCCATAAATTTGTGCTTTCAAGCTGCAGGGATTTTGTTTCTGTAATATAAATGATCCCTGAAGCAAAGTTTGGCCCACTCTGCTGCCTCATCCTGCTGTCCAAATCAGCATTTTGCTGATGTTAGTTTGAGGTGAACCTTGTTTATGTGATTGTTTCTACATGCGGTTTGTCCCCGCTTGATAAATGTTAAAGTAAAAAGATGAACAATGATCCGAAAAGGAGTCGTGCTGCAGGGGAAGTGTTTAATATTTCTGCAGAAGTTAAGGAGACACATAAAGAAATGGGTGTAAGATGTAGTTTAATATTGTGTTTTGCTTCTTGTAATTATTGTGGCACCCTTGTTTACTGGTTTTGGGCCAGTGTGCTGACCAGTGTCATATTTCAGCTTCGTTTTATCAAAGTGCTCCAAACCTCAGAGCCATTTTGCTCTGCTTGACTCAATAGCAGCTGCTTTTCATGTATTTTTACACTCACTTTACCTGTTGAGCTGTTGCCGCCTGTGCATTCAAGCCTGACGTGGTCCAGTTTCTCTGAATCTGTTTAGCAGACGTTGCAAACACACGCCAAAGCGTGTAGCGTGTGCATTTAAAAGCCAAACAAATGTAAGCACGCCTCTGCTTGGGACATGTTTGGTTCTTCCTGGTCCAAAGTAATCAGCTCCATTATTGAGGACAGACTGCCTGAGCTTTGATTTTTCACCAAGCACCTCAGGCTTAGCAGCCATTACACTGCAGAAATTATGCATGAGAACGTGACACTACACGGGATTAAAGAGGTTAAACCAAAGCAGTTTTTTTTAGCCTTAATTTAATACGTGCACCTGTCAGTCAGAGCTGTGCTGCTGAAGGAAAGGGATCGGTTTATCTGAACAGTGATTTATGTGATTTTTTTTCTCCAAAAACTGTTCATTTAATGTACAAAAGAGTTATTGATTGTCATCCGGCAGACACAAATCCCAGGACGGAGTTACAAGGCCAATGGGAAGCAGTGGTGGAAACTGGAGAATCAATGCGGACGATGGAGCCATTAGTGACGCCATGACCTGATAAGGTTAAATTGGCTCTCGTAGCGTTGTTTAGAAAGTGAGGCCATTGATTTAGACTGTGCTGATGCGGTCAGTCTAACACACTAGATGTGGGTTTCATCGGTTGTGTTAAAGGGAAGCTCGTGCATCACTTGTTTCTCTCCACTTATTTAATTCTACACCTTTATTTTCCATGTTTCTGCCCTTTCCAGCAGTTGCTCTGCAATAGATCCTCTGGGTGGTGTTCATCTGACCGCACTTCAAGAGCCAAAGCAAACGAGTGTTTCTGTTGATCTTGCTCGGGTTAAAAGAAACAACATGTGTGTGTCATTTGCTATCAGTTAATCTCTGCCGTTTGGACCAAAAACGTTGTGAAAATGACCTCCAATAATTACTACAGCGTGCTAAAACCTACTGTTTCCTCTTCATCTGTAACATCACACCATACATGAACCATCTAAACAAAACCACCCTGCATCTGCCTGCGGTTCAGTTTTTGTTGGTCATATTTAGGTTAAAGCAGGACACACACCACCACGCCACAGTGATATTGACGTGCTCTCCCCTCAGATCGATAGCTGCTTGCAGTTTTCTGTGTCTCCAGGGGCTCTGTTAGCGGCACAGAAATGGATGAGCTCTGAGCCAGAGGTAAAGGTCCTCTTCTCCGTGTGTGTACCATGCAGATTTACCTGCTCCTGCTCACATGAATGAAAACGATATCTCACGGAGGATCACAAACGTCACATCTGGAAAATCCCTAAAGCACTTCGATCTAATGGGTTTTACTGATTACTGTAACCATGGCAACGGAGATGCTTAGTTGATCTGAGTTTTTGTGAAGAGGTGGTTTAAATCAATACAAGTGGTGTTAGTGAATGCTGAGCAGAGCATCAGGGTGATGTCATGCCACTGGGTGAGGAAGAGCCCCTCCGGCCCTCCCATCGGCTAACATCACAGTTTACACTTCCCGTCAATGTGGCGGCTCAAACAGCAAAGCATCACACATCCATTTTCATGCCTCACCATTGGCACAACGTTGTAACCAGGCATGATCAGATCCTTCTAAGCAGCGCTCGAAAAGGCCGCTTTGGTCTAATGGCCTCACGCAGAGCTCATAAACACCATCACTAAACATTGTGGATGAAGTGTGTCTTGTGACTCTTTTTTGTGAATGATAAAAATATTCGCTCTTGTCTGAAACTGAGTTATTCTTACTGTTTGCTTGCAGGATTTGTGTAAGGAGTTGTGTAAATGTTTGCATGGGAGTGGTCTAAAATACATGGCCTCCACATTAATATTAGAGTTGTAGATGGACAAATGAACATGATGAGTTCACTTGCTTCCTGCATTGCAGGACTAGTGACTACTGCTCAAATGATATGCTGAAGGAATTTTGATTGTATTATTTTCTGTTTATAGATTAAGGGGTGCACAGATCCTGCTTTATCACTCCTCCCAAAAAACTATGCATAATGAGCTTCCTCCTCTATTCTGGAATTACTTTTGGCATGTGAGAGGGAGGCTTTCAGGCCTCTTTCTGCTGAAAACATACTGTTAAAGCTCTGTCCTCCACTGGACCAAATCTGGCTATGATTTGCCCCTTTAATAGGAAAACTTACAGTTACTTATCAGTCATGAGCGGCAGTCACACGGACACATTTGCTCCAGCTTTGATTGGCTGTGAATTAAACCTGAAACCTCAGAGTTAGCCCGGCTCTAAAGCTTCCTGAGGCCCTAAAGTAGTTTGTAGGTCATTGACTCTGAGAGTTAAACCATAGCTTATTATTTATTCTTAGAAAGTCACACATCTTAAAATGGTTTCTTTATTATTCTGTTGGTACAGAAAGTTGTGTGATTGTCCATCCTGACAGACGGCTCTGCAAACAACACTTTAATTATGGGAAAGGACTTTGATGCAGAGCTGGTTAGTTTCCACCACCTGCTTTTTGAGTTCAGTAACTGGAAATCGGAATCATTTTCTGACAGTTTGTGCTACAAATGGTTCATTTCTTGTTCCTTCATGCCTTTTTTCAGGGTTTTTTTTTTTACCGTCTTTGCTTTTTTAATACAAATTTATCCCCTTCTCTCACCTCTTTCTGTCCTCCACAAATGAGGTCATGCATCAGCATAAGCAGAGTGGAGCATGTATGGTGTGAAGAGATGATGCAGAACATTTTACTTGATTCACAATATCTTTTCCTGGAACTGTTCCTTTTTTTTTTTTAACTGAAAATGTGTTGCTCAAAGGCAGCACGGTGGTTAGCCTCACATTGAAAAGGTCGGGTCTTTTTATGTGCATGCTCTCCCTGTGTTAGCGTGGGTTCTCCCCGGCTTCCTCCCACCACCCAAACACATGCCTGTTAGACATACTGGCCACTTGAAATGATCCCACTGTGTGAATGTGTCGCCTCTCGCCAGTGCTTGCTGGGATAAGCTCCAGTTACCCATGACCCTTCATATGAATAGGCAGTACAGATATAGGCTCATTGGCTGTATTGCTTGTGTGAGATTAGCTTTAAAGTTGAGAAAAAGCACTAATATTAAATTATTTTTAGCTATTTTTTTTTGTTGTCGGTGCAAAGAAATTACATTTTGCATGCAAATTTTTACTTCCAGCACACACACACACACACACACACACACACACACACACACACCTCAGAGTGCTGCACTCTATGACTCTGCACTCTGTGTGCCGGTTTCTGGCAGATGTTTGTGTCTGTGTGGGCTCAGTTCCCGTGAGCTCTGGTGGCCTGCTGGAATTCAGGAATGTATACACACACACGCACACATGCACACACATTTACACACATTTACACACACAAAGCATTTATTAAGCAGATTTGCTTCAACACATGTATGTTTTTTGTGTTGAAGTTGCATTAAACCCTGCGGCGGGTGAACACACCTCCTAATGGCTCTTTAAACAAACACGTTTATCCAGCCATGTCTGAAAACCTAATTACATTTGTAGCTGCTGGCCCCGTTAAGAGGTGGGGCGACTGACACGAAATTCTTGTGAGGACCAAGATGTAATGAATCATATACATGAGGGATCACTGCTAACCTTTTTCCTCCAACAGTAGAAAGTATTCACAGCTGTTTGCAGGAAAATTCGGGGCAGTTGCTTCATACATTTGGCACAAATGTCTCATTATCTGCTCTGGAAAGTCACAAGAATGAGAAAATAAGCAGATAAGAAGATTTATGATTCAGGACAAATATTTGAAGCGAGCTGAAAAAATGCCTCAAAGTAAGACGCAGTGCTTGAGACGTACGTGAAAGTCGTTTTTGAGCCATTTATTTCAGTTCTTAGGCAGGTGAGGCTGTGCAGTTCTGAGATTTGGGTTAGATTTTGTTGCTTCCGCCTGCCGCGCTTTCAGGCAGTGTGGGAAAAATTTAAATGGCAACTTTGTGGCAACAGATATGAATTCTTGACCTTGCAAATGTCAGCGTTTCAGGAACTGAAAACAAGAACCGTTTGTAGCTCGACAAGAATGAATCGTTCACTGCATGCAGAAAGTTTGCATAAGTCTCACGTTCTCCATGTTTTTTATAAATCTGGTGGTGGTTTTCATTTTCACCTTATTTTCAGAGGATTTTAAATCAAATTTCACTCAAACTTGGGTGAAAAATGTAATCTGAAATGATTAAAAGCATGAAATTCATTTTCAGAAAACCTGGCAGATTTTCTAAAAAACAATAACAAAAATAGACAACGCTCAAAGTTTTACATGAAGAAGTATAAAACGTGAAAAAAATGATGGTCAGAAATGTAAATAAATGTTAAATTCTGGTGCAGGAGCATAATTAGTTTGATAGTAACACATGTTTGCATGTGTCTGCATGCATCAGCGGTTAGTTCTTACCCAGAAAAGTCTGGTGGTTCTGAGTTAAAATGACTTCCTACTTATGTAGCACAGTTTCTGGTTACATTTAGGGATGTGCAGGTGGGCTGTGTTTGATTCACGTTAAGCTGGAACATTTTGGTCATGATACATGATGGTTTCTCATCTGGGTCGCACATCCAGCAGTGTTTCCCTCCATTCATCCATCCTTGGCTTGCGTTTCAACCATTTACTCGTATTTATCCGATGCAAACATCTTGAGTTTAATAGATACTTTCACTCCTCATGTGTTGGTGTGAGCGTTTATGTGCATGTGAGCAGTGCATGAGAATTGCTGATGTTAGTTGTTTATTTCCAGTGTTGGTGAGAAATGACCCTGAGAGAGGAGGGGATGGCTCTTTTTACCAGACAGACTGAAGCAGAAAAACAAGTTGGGCTTCTTGTATGTGACTGATATCCTGGATGCCCGTCAGCCGTCTCTGGCAGCGTTCTCCATTTTCTTTCTTTTTTTAATGCAATCTTTTAAAATAAGTGGACTCCTGTTATGCTTTTGTTTCAGAAGTGCCCATGTTTACTGCATCCATGCTGCATATTTCCTCTTTTTATTGTCTGTCTTGTGCCAAAGAAAGATCTGGGGATTTAGTTGTTTGGAAAATAAATGTTTTGCTGCTCCACAGTATTGGAGGGTATGAAAAATTGTTAATGAGTCATAAAATGTACAACTTTAGTTTGAATGTTTTCTGGTAAATGGCTACATTTAGATTTTCTTTAAGCATCTTTAAATAAATGATTTGTGTGTCAGTGCAGACAGTTAAAACAGCTGCATCATTTCTTTTCTTCATGCATTATGATGCCAGGAGCTCTAAATGTGATTAATTAATAACATGCAGCGCAAAAAATCTCAACATTTCAAGCATCCAGTTTGCCATGTGTGCAGATATTTGCAGGGTGAATGGTCATCGGATTTGTAGCTTTGGGCTGGTATTTGGATGTTAAATGATCTTTTAAAGATACTTCTTAGCAGACTTTTTTTTTGTCTGATATTTTAGATAAAAAAATTTGTTTTATCTATTTAGTTTTCTTTTCACCTCCTCAAACTTTGAGCCTTCTCTGTCAGAGCAGCGGTTTGTAACATCTGCACTTTTCCATTGACTCTGTGACAGCTGGGAATACACATAACCCCCAGCTGAACCAGTCCACCAGTCAGCCGACTGGCATGCCTTCATTAAGATGTCCACTCTCTCATTCTCTCTTCACTTTAAAATACAAGCTTATTGCTCCACCATGTCAGCTTGCTGCCTTATCTTAACATCCTGTCAGCACTTTAAATATGACTGTCATAACAAGACATAACAGACATTTGGTTTCCTGCACCTCTTCTCCCTCTCTATCCCTCTGTCTCATCTCCTTCCTTCTTTTCTTTATACCCCACTTCTGTTATTTCCCAGCTAGACCCATCATCATCATCATTATAATCAAAACATGATCAGGAGTTTTACAACAAGTTCTGGATATAGAGAACTGGAGGACTCATAAAGCTGCTGGCAGCTGTTCATGTAAATGCCTGGAAAGTGCAGCGCAACAGTGTTTTCTGTTGTCCAGCTTGATGGTTTTAAACTCTGCAGACTGGCTACTGAGAATTGAAAAATCCACTTCTTCGATTGTGAGGCAACAATTGCTTTTGAGGGGAAAATGTCATTACTTAAATTAGGGATTAGGATTGCACTCATGTCCTTTTGAACTGCTAATCCGCAATATCCTGGCTACATCTGTGGTTGTATATTGAATCTAGCAGAGCGCTTGTTTATTGCAGGGTCCCGCTCCCAGAAATATTTTCCTTTCTTTTTCTTTCTCTGGGTAAAACGTGTCACTGTATGTGGGAAATATTCTCCAAGTGAGTTTAATTAGTTGTTTCAAATATGCCATACTGGCAGTTTCTGCAGAGCAACTGGCTTCTGACTGACTAACCATTTACTCTGACTCATTCTGTGATTTGAAAATAGCAGAACAGACACATATAACATGTGCAAATCTGCTCTAATATCATCTTTGCAGCCAAAGTTAAGAAATGCAATAGCAAATGGCAGTATTTGCTCACAGCCGTGCACAGACTCTCCCTTTCTGCTGTCAGTTCTCATGGTAAAAACTGCATGTAGTTTATTACCAGTAGTTGGTGACAAGAAGGCATGAAGACAGCAGTTTTAAGTGGGAGATTTCCAATTTAATAACTTGCCTAGCTGGACTGACAGCTGAGCCACATAAATATAGAAGTAGCTATAGCTCTATCTTCATAGTCACTATTCTATTCTATTCTACAGGCATTTAGCAGACGCTTTTATCCAAAGCGACTTGCATCAGAGAACAACACAAGCATGAAATCAAACAACAGGGAACGGCATAGATAGGCGTCTGATTGCTGCAAGTCTGGTTGGACACAGCTATCATCTTGTAGGACACAGGTGTTGTCCTTAAGTGCTAAATTTTTATTATTTTTTTTTTATTTTTTTATATTAGTATATTCACCATTTGTCATCCGAATCATCAGTAAAGAGCTGTATAGGGCTAGGTCAGATATAACAGCTAAACTAAGTGCCAAAATGCACCTTGAACAGGTGGGTCTTTAGTTTGCTTTTAAAAGTTGACAGGGACTCTGCAGCCCGAACAGAGTTTGGCAGTTCGTTCCACCACTGAGGAACAACAGAGGAGAACAACTAGAGAGCACGAGCCTCTTCTAGCTGCTTCCAGGTCAAAGACAGTACCTGGAGAGGTTTCCAAACCAACAGAGGGTCAACATGGAGTCAATCGAGACCAGGAAATGAGATTTCAGATTTATCATTTTTAATCACCTCGTAGAACAAAATACATGATGCTGGTACAACCTCTATTCCTGTGATGTTGGGACCTTTTGTAAAATGTACATAAAAGGAGAAGACGATGAGAACAAATCCCAACCGATTGAATACACGACACTACCTGGGGTTATTAAAAAATGTCTAACATTGCATAGTACAGCTTTAACTTGACAAAAGTGTTGTAACACAATGGATTAGGGATTTTTATGAATGGGTTGATTTAGTGCTAAAATCTATCACTAACAGAACATGCTCTTCTCCTTTCTTTGTCTAGTTTGTTATGCTAAACCGATTCTAGTAGACTACTACTATATTTAGTCATGTGAATTAGAAATTATATTATAATTTTAGAAACTGTTTTGAGTAGAAACAGTATTGTAAGTTTAGTTTTCTGCACAAAAACATAGCCCCAAAACAAGATGGAAAATATAACATGATATTAAAGGCTATTGCCAAGAAAAGAAATAAATATGTAGCCACTGTGATCCTTATGAACTCGTATGGATACATTTTGCATTCAGCTGCCTGCCTTTTAACATTTTGTAGCCTTAAGACAGAAAGGACCAGTTTCCCCAGTCTAGCATGCTACTAGCCTAATTTGGCTAATTGCTATACAGAAATTAAAACTAGCCATAGTCTTTTACTTTTATAACAGATTTAAGTATAAAAGAAATTAGTTTCACACATGTTTTTGTTTAAACACGTTTATACAGATGTTGAGTTCATTTCATCCCAAAGCCTGCTAGCATGCTAATAAAGGCCTTACAGTTAGCTATACCTTTCCCTTTTTACACTATAGTTCAGCAAGCAAATTTATAGTACTTCACTTATTGATATTTATTTTAAAAAATGTAGAATTTAATATCATACCAGATAATAATTTGTAATTTTCTGTAATTTTTTTTATTAGTATAACTAAGATATCAGGAACAGTTAAGGATGTGTATTGATTTTAGACGTGCTATAATCAGCTGCGTGTTAGTTTTGTCCGGTTTGATTACATTTAACTGTTTGATTACGAGTCATTCAACTGGTAACTTGTATAAAAAGCTGAGGTTGTGAACTGGAGTAACACAGAATTATCCAAAAATGTTAAGAGATTGTTAATATACTAAAAAAAAGTCAGTAGTTTTATAACTTGAAAACTGTGTTTTGAGGCTAAAAACAAACATTTTTCTGCAGCCTCTAACTGGTCTGCTCGTTAGACTAACTCCCCATCAAGATGCATCATTGCTTCTACTAAGTTTGGCAATGACTGCACCACAAGCATAAATAACCCAATAATTAAGTGTATATTTTCATCAGTTTTTCTTTCATAAATAGGAAAAAGATGTATCAGTGTTTTCCTTTAGTCTTGTTCTGTTTTTTTTACACTACTGTGTCTTCCGTCTCTGCGTTATCATTCATTCCTTACAGTCCACCTCTTTGTCTCTCATGGACTCTAAACTGTCTGTTTCTCAGGAACTGTTTCCTCGTTCTGTCTCAGTCTGGTGGTGGTGGGCTGATCCAGACTGGTGTAGGTGGTTGGGATTCCTCCAGGCAGCAGGAGGGAGAGGAAGATGAGGAGGAGGCTCTGTCTGCTGAGATTACTCAAAGAGTGACTGGCTGGCTCATCCTCCCCTACTTTCCTCTCATTTCTTTCTTTCCTTCTATATAGACCCTAACCCTAACAGGCCAGAACCCACCTCATAACTCAGAAAACTGCTGAACTAAACACTATTTTAAAGTTGGAGCTGATGTAAGGGATGAAGGGATTTTGGTATTTTGACAGCAAATATCCAGAACACAGCCAGACGGCTGTTTAGTAAAACCGATTAATGCAGATAATAACAGTTCAAATATTCACTTCCTTTTTTTTTTTTAATTGTCTCCATAATTATTTTTTTTGGGCTTGTTTTCCTTTTTCTCTCCTGGTGTGATATTTGGGTTGGTTAATCAGCGAAGTGTATGTGAGAATGAAGTGCTGTGTCTTCTATCTGCAGGAAAGCAATGTATTCAATCATTGTGCTCTCATTAATGCCACACTTGTGTGCACTGTGGCTATTCATCTTGGCACAGGACCGGGCTCCCTTAGATTATCAGGAGTTCACACACATGCACACACTCTGAAAGAGAGTAAATGGCTCTGATAAACGGTGGCCAGTAGCAGTTCATGAAACAGCTACTGTTCATGGCGGTTTTGAATAGCTATAAGCTCTTTGACTCTGCCCCATGCTCCTCTGGTGTGACACTGGGCAAGTTGTGTCTTTTTATAATCCAAAACAGAGCGCTAAATGAGTCACCCTTTTCTGTCACGGGGTAAATGAAATTACTGTGATTCTAGACTGAAAGTACTGGAAATGCCACAAACTGTGAGGATATAAAATTATGTCCAATACCGCCGTCTTTGTTGTTATTTTACTCTTTATGACAAATAAAACAATCTTTATATATGTTTCTCTCACATTCCTATCTGTCTCTTCCTGTCTTCTTATAGTTGGGATGTCCTGAGCCAGTCCTCCGGTCCCAGAGAGCAGTTTGCTGATGGGACCCGCTGCGCCGCCATGAGCTTACAAGATGGCGGCTGCAGCTATGCCAGCAGCGCCAATTTGGCCTCCATTACTGGCAGCATGCGGCGCCGCCTGGAGGACCAGGAGTTCAGTCTGCGCGTCTACCCGGGGTCCCTGGCCGAGGGCACGATATACTGCCCAGTCGTTGCCCGCAAGAACACCACTGCTGCCGAGGCCATCGACTGCCTCATTGAACGGTTTCACCTGGATCGTACCAAATGCTACGTGCTAGCAGAAGTGAAAGAGTTTGGGGGGGAGGAATGGATTCTCAACCCTGGCGACTGTCCTGTTCAGCGCATGATGCTGTGGCCAAGAAGCGCCCTGGAGAACCGCAGCGGTCTGGGCAGTGGCGAAGACTACCGCTTCCTTCTTCGGGAGAAGAATCTTGATGGATCTATTCATTATGGTGGCAGTTTGCAAATGTGGCTAAGGGTTACTGAGGAGCGTCGGCGCATGGTTGAACGGGGTTTCCTCCCCCAGCCTACAGGAAATGACCCTCCATCTGATCTTTGCACCCTTCCAGAGTTGACGGAGCGCGCAATTTTGGAAAGCCTTCGTGCTCGCTTTCGGCAGGAAAAGATTTACACATATATTGGGAGTATTCTTATCGTGGTTAACCCTTTCCAGTTTTTGCCAATTTACAATCCGAAATATGTCAAACTGTATGACAACCACGCTCTGGGAAAGCTGGAGCCACATATTTATGCCGTGGCAGATGTGGCGTATCACGCCATGTTGCAGCGAAGAAGAAACCAGTGCATAGTCATTTCTGGTGAGAGTGGATCTGGGAAGACTCAGAGCACCAATTTCCTCATTCATCATCTCACGGCTCTTAGCCAGAAAGGATTCGCCAGTGGGGTTGAGCAGATCATACTGGGAGCAGGACCAGTGTTGGAGGTAAGAAATGCTATTTTTTTTTCCCAATTTCATCCATTTTTGTAGCATTTTAAACACATTTGCTTGAATTATTGAAGGTTTACCTTTGGATGGTCAATACTCTGAAGACTTTCCCAAAGAACGAAAGAACGGTTATTAGAAGGAAGTTCCTTCATGTCATTGTGATTATTGAAGGCATTTGTTCACAACTAATTCTAACTACAGTGTTCTGGGTGGGATGTCAGTGGGAAAATACAGACATCTATAATGTGTTACTTTAGTTTCAGTGCAATGTTGCAAATCTGACTCATATTGGACCCCAAGGAAACATCCTCTCTGGCCGGCATTGTTTTCTTCCTTATCTTTTGTTGAGGAATGCAGGACTTCTTGCATTTTGTGTACTATAAATGTGCTTGTTTGCAGTTACAGTGAATTGTATGTATACCTATGTTTCATTTTATTACTTATCTAACTTGATGAAGGAGTCCAAAGCAAAATACATCAGTTCAACATCATTTCATGATCTACCTTTCATTATTTTGGAAGGTTATGTGAGGAGAAGCACATTTGTGTTGACATCTAAACATGACTTTTTTGCCGCAACAGGGTCAGAGTCATTGTTGTCAGAAATTCAATAAGATTTATTCAGTTAATTTGTTTTCTACATGATTGTTATTGGGGTTTTATTGCAGTTTGGTGGACATTGATTCAAAATTAGATAAACTTTGTGGTGTTGCGTTGTATAATGTACTGCATGATTAAAAGGGTTTTCTCAATAACTCTGAGTGTAAGCGCTCATTCCAGGTCCTGTGTAGTACAGATTTATTCAACTTTAAATGCACTACCACTGCATTTATTGATGCCAAAGTTTCGGGCTTAATTCAGTTCACATGCTGTGAGTTCACATCGTGGTTGTAGGAAAGGAAATGACAAAAGCTTGAAGAAATCTGAGACAAAGTAAGCATTTTTTTCCATGGATGTCAGCTCATGATACCAGCCATGAAATAGATTAAAGAAATGTCTCCGTGAAGCTGGAATGCCTCAGCGGACCGGAACATCTATATTTAGTCCCAGCTTTACCACTTATGACTTTTTCTATATAATGCGTGACCCAGAAACTGTTTTTCCCCCCTGCTATGACCAGTTTGTGTTTTGAGGGGGGAAAAAAACCTAATGGAATTCGGCCTAATCCACCCTGGATTATGAATCAATAATGGATTATGGATTATGGAATTTCATTGGGAATTTTATGTTTTGGCCAGGTCTCGTGAAGGGCAACATGTTCTCGTATTTTTTTTTTCCCCAGCCATTTTGTTCTGCAGCTCCGTTTCTTCTCAGTGTGTGTGGATGTTTGTCGATAAGCAGTTGTGTGTTTTGACACCACATGCATTCAATGTGAAAACAGCTGCCTGTCGAATGTTTGCAATCTGAAAAATTTATTAAATAAACCTGCAGATTTTCTTTATTTAATTTTATTATCATATCTGTTATGCCATGAATCTCTAAGAGCTTGTTGCGCAATAACGGTACTGTAGTGTGTTGCATGTGCTCAGGATGACTGACATTAGGACTGTTTTCCATGAGCTGTGCTTGAACCTGACCATCAAACAGGAACAGTAACACTTTCCTGCAGGCAGACTGAATACCTGTCAGAGCTTACATGCCAGAGGCGACAGGCTGAGAGGCTTGTTTTGATAATAACTTAGATAGAGGAACATTACTGTACTCCCTGGGGAACTATGCACAGTTTAGCGGCTTGTGTGTGGAAGCATAACTGTGTTCCATGTAATCACTTCCCCATAAATCACCTGTCTGACCATAGTGTGAGAAGCAGTGTGTGCATGTTACACATCAAAACTGTTAAAAAGAAGAGGGTGTGACACACCATTTATGTGTTTCTTTTTTCTCTTGTGTGATCATGTCTCAGCTGTAGGGAAGCACTTCCAATGTTCATAAGCACGGAGTTACAAAGCACCTGGATAAGCGGGGAATCAGCAGGATGAGCAAGTTAGGCTCTGTAAAGCAATAAAATGATCATTTTAGTACCTCTGAAGCTCCAGATTTAATCTGCATCATCAATGCAACCTGTTAAAATGCCAGATTAAACTAACATGATGATGATATGAGCGTGTAACTCTTAATAGTTGCCATCAACCCAACATTGCTACCATTAACTGAAAGTTAAAATAAATTAAGTAATAAGGCTGAATTTTGTATTAAACACTTTTAAAACCCATCTTTTGTGTATTAAAGTGGTGCTGTGGAATACCCTTAAAAATCTAAAGCAATCTTTTAAAATATGTTTTAAAAAAGTCTCTACAGACATCATAGTCACTTTGTTATTGTTGTGACTAAGTGTTTTATGATGAGGTTAAATGTGATACTGTTTATGTATGAGAAGAAGACATGCATACATGTGTCTGTGTATTAAGTTTACTTGTTGAAGTAGATGTGTAAAGAGGTTAAACAATGGTCAAAACTATTTGCAGCTTTCACAGATGACAGTGGGTAACGATGACTAGACAAAACAGAAGACATTTATTTGTAGAACTGTCATACATAAACTAACACCTAATAAAAGGTATAAATGATATATATAAATAAAAGTTCAGGACCTGCTGCGTGTTTCTTAAAAACTAGCCGTGGCTTCACATTATACAGTAGCTGCGTCTGCTAGTTAACTAAAGAGAAGTTAGCTACCAGTGCTAGCAAATTCAGAGAATTGCAGGAAAAGTTAACAAACTTTAAATGTATACATTGGTAATTACTTTAATTTTTTTTAATCTTCATTGATCATTTGATGTTACGGAGTAGCATGAGATCAAATAACCCATTTAAGCTAATGTTTAAAACCAGTAAACATGTGGCGCTAGCAGTTAGCTGTCACCAGTAGCATCCTTCGATAACCTTAGATTGCTTGAGTTTGACCATTTTTACATCTTACCGACAACATAAATTTAAGTCGCTCACCTCTGAGCTTTTGGACCCTTCCTGCATGTCTCGGTTAAAATTTTTCTGTTATTGCTTTGTTTGTTTTTGTTTTTTTTTTTAGAGATTTTGTGTATGTACAGTACCAATAAAAAGAATTGGACACATTTTCCATTAGGATTTAATGGAAAACTGTGTCCAAACTATTGGCAGGTACTGTAAAAGCAAAAAAATAAAATAAATAAATACATTTTTATTTACCTCATCTCAAATACATTGTATTTGTTAGTACAGTATTTGATATTGGAAAAAAAGACAACATCAAACATTTTAAGATAAGTTTTTTTAAATAGTTGAATATTTGCTGGAACGTACAATAAAATCTGGTAATACTTTGATTTATTTCTAAACATAATTCAGTTAAAACAAATGTGACGTCATTGTGACATAAATTAAGCTTAATGCAGCAAAATGGCTTCATTGCATTTGTAATCTTCCTGTCAACACTCTTCTCCTCACACCTAAACACATAATATTAGCTGTTTAGCAGAATTACTGTGCAGGGGCTCCTGTTTTTCCAGTGAGAGTCACACACGAAGGCTTAATAGACTGTTTGTGGCCAGGGACAGCAGCTGGATGCAGAGATAATATGTGGCATAGTAAATGCCCGGCAGCTGTGACGGCGAGCGGAGGCACAAAGATTAAACGGAGCCAGCAAAAATTCTTTGGTTTGCCCAAGTTGTGATGGTAATTACAGAATCATTTGCTTCAGTCAGATGCAGATGCTGCTGAAGCTTTGTGGAAGTTTAATTGTCCTCTTGAGGCAGAGTGGGCCTAAAAATACGAGGTCATCCAGGCTTTTTAGACCCAAGTGAAGTCAGATATAGGAGTGAAATTCAGACCACAAATTGTGTTTACTTTGCTAATGTAAGGCCACATCGCATGTTACGTTATCATCCACAGAAATCTAATCTATCATGAAGATTTCATCCCCTTAATTAAAACTCTCCTTTGCAAACTATTAGATCTTGGTTGATTTGCTGCATTTTTAAGTGATGAAGACTAATTTATTTACATTTCTTCGGTAACTGTGCCTTAAAGGTCTCTGTCACCTCCCTGAAAATGAGCAGATGTTCAGATGTGGACATTAAAGCTGCGCCAGCATCCCAGAAAGAGTCTCACATGGAAATGAAAATATTTTTCAGGAGGAATTATGTGTGACTGGCAGGAGACGCTGCGGTCGGGCCTTGATTTGAGAACATTTGTATAAGAGCCCGTAGACGCAGATAAGTCATTCTTTTTGGATTCACTTAAGAAGCTTACTGCCAACTGGATGAACAGAGGAAGGGGAGGGGAACCTGCAGATGAGTAAAATATTATTTTTAAAACCTTGTTCATTATAAACACTTTATATCAATGGTTGTAAATCTTGTGTACCTTCTGTGTTGAATGGATGAGATTAAAAGTGATTTAAATGGCACAGCAGGGTGTGCCGTGAGGCATAAGGATGATTTCCCTCCGTTTTACGTCTCAATGGTGCTCTGAGGGAAATTGAAGAAAATAAGCTTTTAGTCAGTAAGAAGGAAAAAAGAGTTTGATACAGCAGGTTTGTTGGTTTAAATTAGAAGTTAAAATAAGATGCAAAAGTTTTTCCCTTTGGAGTCTTTCATCAGTTCAGTGCAAAATGAGTTAAACTTTGCAGATGGCATTGTTTGATAATGATTCAGTTTGAATCAGGATCCAGTGAGTTATATTACGCAATACAACACACACATGCTTTCATTAACCAAAGCAATATAGTCTGACTATAATTACACACGGCACCGTTAGATATCATCAATTCAGTCATTAGAACAACAAATGTGTTCATCTTGTCTTACAGTCAGGTTTAGGTACTGATGGCTCATTGGTCAGTGACGCAATGAAGCATCAGCATTATTATTAACCGAGTTAATGAAATAGTTGGGTTTTTTTTAAATTAATACTGCTGTGTATTTTTGAGCTCTCTGGATCTTTGGCTCATAACTTTCCACCTTCATGCCAGCAGTCTAGCTGTGACCCCCTCACTGAAGGCACAAAGTTTTCCCTTGCCATGATCGTCCAGGAACACAGGAATGTGTGTGTCTGTGTGCATGTGTGTGGCTTAAGGGTTACTGTCCAGTTTTCCATTTAGCTGACTACAGAGCTGTACTGTCACGCTCAGCGACCCTTGGCTCAGCGCGGTGACCTTTACGCCGCATTGTGCCGCTTCTCAGAAATGCAGCAGTGCGGTCGCCATCAGCGTTACATCATGGCAGTGGATTCGTTTAACAATTGTCGATATGCTCTGATCATCGACTGCGATAACTCCTTGTCACATAAAAGCCTTTAATAGCTCACCGCAGATGGCTGGTGACTGCAGTGGTGTGTAATTCGAGCTGCGTTCAGAGCCAGGCTACAGTCGGAGATATCGGCATAGTGCTGTCGGGAAGACAGCTGGCATGCTGATGGGAAGGGCTTGGCTTCTGCGGTCATTTATGCCTAATAGTCAGTGCCGTGCCATCAGGTGATTGCATCTTTTTTCCGCTCCCCTACCTCATCACCGCATCTTATTGATTGTCAGAGAACTGAATATGTACACACAACGGGAAATCAGATTATTATTGGCATATTACTGATTACAAATGAGATAACTGTCTCTTTACGGCAATATATGACTCAGTTCTCATGACTGAAACAGCGTATGGGGCATATTTAAAGATTATTACTGTATATCAACCCTTTAAACCTTCTGAAGGCTGACCGAGGATTTCACATTGACCTCATCTACGTTGCTGCATCTTTGGTCCTCAAACTAAGGGGTCCTGCAGGGCCGCTGGGGCTGTGTGGTGTCAGCAGAACTGCTTAATGTATTGGTAACCAAACCGACACCCCATCACCAGATGGTTCCCATCCAGAAACCCTCCCCTCCTGTCCTACTCCTAACCAGGCCCTCGGGGACAAGACCCGTCTCCTGTGGCTGATAGATGGCTCCAGGTAGTGCCTCGGCTCTTTGGATTATAGGGGGGAAAAAGTTCAAAGGAGTGAGTATCATTAAGATGAGTGTGAATGGCTTGAAAAGCTGCCCAGTTCTAACCAGCTAGGATTGGAGAATGCTACTCTCTTTAAGGCTTTAAATCCCTGGTAGCCTGGGCATATGGACACACTTAATGTTGTTCACTGGGTGAACCCACTGAACCTGATGGACCAGATGAAATCCATAATACCTGTGATGAGGTCTGCAAAAGATGCACCAGTTATAGGTGTGTGTGCGTTGTGGGGGAGCTGCTTGTACTCCCTCGTGGATGAGGGCACTGAATGGTTTCTAATATGCTGTGTGTGCTGCTAACCTCTGTGCGGAGAAGAGGCCTGTCAGAACGTGTTAGCATGCAGCTCTCCCAGCACGGTGGGGAGCAGGACACGTTCACCCATGACTGACTGTGCCCTTGCTCTTTAAATTGCAATGAGACATCCAAAAGCTCTCTGCTATCAAGACTGGCCATAGCAGGGTGGTTTTATGGCCCGGTTTTGCACACTGTGGGAGTGCTTCCCTCAGTTAATGGTCATGATGAACACGCCTGTTCATCTAAAAGAACAATTCCTGCTTTGTTGGATAATAAGAAAGCACAGGTAGCGTCTATCTTCCTGTAGTGTCTTCCCAAGCGGATTTATGATGCAATGAATTCCTTCAAATCCCAGCTTTTCTCCGGCTAAAATGTGTCTCTGTTTCATTACATGTGGGTAAACAAGAGTGGCTGCTTTTACATCCGAGGAGGCCAGCCATTGTGGGTGAGTGTTAGTTACACCCCTCTGGCCCTTCTTGTTCCTGTTAGCACCTCCATCCATATAATCTCTGCCCTCTGGGCAGTGAGTGCTCTGCAGTGTGCTCAAAACATCTGTTCCCTGGATTATCCTCATCTACTTGCTGTCTTTCTCTGGAGCATTCCTACTTTCCTTTCACAGGAAGCTTAGCTCTGTGCAGACAGCTGTACAATGTGCTCAAATGCTCGACCCAGGTCAGGTTCAGCCTGATATCAGTAGCCACTTCTTTCTAAACCAGGGAATCTCTTTTCTGCTCTGTTCCACCATTTCTGCATCCCGTTTGAGTCATGTTTTAATGATGTTTCTGGTTAGAAAATGCCATGCATCGTCTCAGACAGGTTGCTCAATGTAAAGAGAAATTGTCCTTCAACTTGTTGATTTTAACCCGTAGATGTAATTAATTATGACCAGGCTTTGTCCTGCTCTTTCTTTCCTTCTCTCTTGAGGATCCTCCTCGACTCCACCCACCAGGTTTAGTGAAAGGCCTGGGACAGGGAATTGATAGCCCTTTTGGGCTAGATTCAATTTGAGCCCGCTTACATGGTATCGCAGCAATCGGGCCCAGATGAGATTACAAACATTAGAAGTCTTAGCCAGACACCAGGCCATCTGGGCCGATGGAGGGAAGCAAACTGGATTTGCATTAGTGATCTTTAACCCTTAGAACGGCTAACTAGACGTCCAGCCATCAGTCTGAATTTATCGGAACAATCACTCCTGTTTTATTTTTAGCGTTTTTCTAGATGCAGACGGTCCGAGGAGTTTTATTTACTGTCAGAGTTCAATAAAAATCCATTATCCATTTCCATTATCATCCCTATTTGTATCTGGTGGTTCACATCCAACCTTTGATATGTTATTTTGACTTATAAAGTATAAAAATTCAGTCTTTGTGAATTCTGGAGGTTTGCATCAGTATAATGGGTCGCCATAACAACAGTGCACAGCGCTTTATTGAGCACCAAATATCACAAAGCACTGCAGAAAGTACATCACGCAGTCTAAGTATGGACTTCTTAATATAAACTATAATATTTATTTAATACGTTTAATGTCACCAGACTGCAGGACAGATTTATACAGAGATTTTGGGTTTTTGCTCAGTTTAAATCTTGTGAGATTCATTTAAACTTGCAGCTAAGTAGCACATGCAAAGAAACTGAGAAGTTTAAACTCAAACACTTTTCTATGTTTTTTTTCTTCATGTTTCTTGACATACGTTCATTCATCTCAAGATTTTACCCCTTTTTTTTGTCCTGCTCTTGTTTTCCCTGCAGATTCCCTCTCAACATGTGCATTATGCCGAGACATGTCCAGAAAAAAACCCAGCGCTGTCCATAAGTAAATCTGGAGCGCTATTGCTCAAGAATATTTTAAATCAGGCTCCTTAAAATATATTAAAAACTAGGGTTGGCAGGTAAAACCCTGCTTGTTTCCACTTAACTCATCCAACTCTTTCAGTTTTCTTGGTTTTTTATTCAACTACTGTGCAAGTTGAGCAATAGTCATGTTGTCGGATTAGGATGAAGCTCCCAGCGGTCTCTGTGCAGACCACACTGAAGTGAGGGTGGATCACTCAAACAGTAGCCCAAATAGGGCCTTTGGACTTTCTCCCAAAACATGACTCGACTCTATGAGTTGAACACGAAGCTTCGACAGTCAGGTTGAAACAGGTCTGCCCAGTACAACCAAATAAAGCAGCGTTTAAAGGAGGCTGTTGTGGGTAAACTATATGAATAATGGCATGAATGGTGCAGATGTCCCATTGACGGTGTCCTGCATTGTGCCTGAGTGTGTGGGTGAATGAAAAGGAAAGGAGTGGCAGGTGGAAGTTTAAACATGTTCCCACCCAGAACCAGACAGGTGACCGTGTGTTTATCATTTCGTAATGCCTGTTGTGTACGTGTTAGAAATCTGTACATGCAAAGTCTCCTGAGATATGCTCACTATGGGATATGGGATCATTTTGTGAGCTTTAAAGTCACAGGAGAAAAATAACCGCTTGAAGTGTAGCAGGAAGATTTGTTTGTGGTCATAGATGGAGATAAAAAAAATGTAAGACCATGCTTTATTACCTTGAGTTGATGCAATGCTGCATAAATCAGATGGTCACAGTGCACAGAGCAGCTTGTCTCCTCTTAATAAGATATGAGCTCCTCTGGAAACACACTTTGTGAATTATCTGTGGGTCTGAAATGTTGACAGTGTGGACTTTTGATCCTTCTCTTTCTGCTGTTCTCCACCCTTTGGGATACATGAGTCGCTGCTGTTTTGCTTCCTTATTATTTACTCTTTTTTTGTGCTCTGTGTGTAAATCAGGAGCTTCCAGTGGTGGGAATTATACCTCATCTCAAAGCAATCGAACATGGCCTTGGGTTTTTTTTTCCCTCTTCGAGGCTACACCAGAGCTCCGTACAAGAAACACAGATGAAATATTCCCCTGAGATGCATGTGAAGTCCTTCCTGTCTTATCTAAACCACTTCAACACCAAAGGAACAGATTAAAACTTGAGGCTGTGGACTGGTCCTGTTTATCGTCTTTATTATTTTACTGGTTTTGTGGTTTTCTCTCTGATTTTTTTTCTTGTCCTGCCAGTGCAGTGACCTAAGTTTCCCCCTGGGTATGATTATTAAAGTTTAATTTAATGTAACGGACCATAAAAGCACAGCTGCTGCTTCCCCTGGCAGAGGCTCTGATGGTGTAATTGGTTGCTCACTGGTTGATATGAGTTGGGTGCATATGTCTTGGTCTGGTTTGTGTGTTTGTATGTCTACTTATAAGGCATTAGCTTTTTACATTGCATTTGAAGTTGAGTTTGGACAGTCCACATGGAGGATTGGAGGACTCAATCAAGCTTTATGGCTTTACTGCATTCTCTGAGAAGCAAATAAAGTTAAACTGATAAGTTAAAAACAGGGTAGGAAGAAAAGATAGCAGGGGCTAAAAGGGGGAATGTAGCCTCTAGATCAGGGGTGCCCTTAGTCGGTCCTTGAGGGCCACAATCCTGCAGGTTTCCCACATATCCTTGGTCCAACACAGCTGACTCAGGGTAATCAGTCATTATGCTTGATTGGCTTTTCGGTGTATTAAATGGAAGCCTGGTGTGTTGGAACAGGATACATAAAAAACTTCAGGACAGCGACCCTCGACGACCAACTTTGGGCACCAAGGCTCCAGATAGTTGCTGCAGAAACTGGACTCAAGCTGTTTGGATAGCTAACTGCTAGCCGTTAGCCGCTCAGCGCCTTGATTCTGGTCTGTTCCTCTGGCCTTTTCAATGGCTGCTGGTGCAGTCATGCCTTATCCGTCTACTTCTAGTTTCCACTGGTTTCTAATGCTATGGTGGACTATGTTCAGAAAACATTTTCAAGATGTTATGAGTTACAAAAAAATCAAGAATCTTTACTGTCATGTCGGGAACAACCAAATTTTATTCTTTTTATTTCAGGCCCACATTATACTTACAATACATCTGTATGAATACACAAGGATAGAAATAGAATAACCAGAAAATAAGAATTAAAGCAACAGTACAAACCAAATCTTTAAAGTGATTGAAATGAATATATTATACATATCGCACAGTATTAAAGTGCATTTCCAGTGTCTGCTTGTCTGCTGGGTTTAAGTGCGATCTATGTGTGGATGGGGGTGAATGTGTCATGGGATGGCTGAGCTTTGGGGAATAAAGTGTTTTAGTCTGTTGGTGTGAGTTGGGATTTCCCTGTACCAGGCACATCATCTGCTAAATTACTGGTGGATTGTGCTTTTACTGTAAGGTGACCATGCATCTTATTTTACCGGGACGCATATTTTTAGGCTGGAATATAAAAAATTGACTGGGATTTTATTTTTTAGGCTAAAATATTTTACATTAGATTTGTGTTGTTTCACTCCCCAATCTCACTTATTACTCTTATCCACTCAACAACTGAGTGTTTGTGCTAAACTGTGGAGAAAGTGTGAACTTTTCTCCTTCTTCATTCAATCTCAGACTTATTCAAAGTGTAGAGAATTCAGACATGGTCTGTCTAAACTGTATTTTCCTATTATTTGACTCACATCAGCCTATTAATCCTGATAGAAGGTGCGATGCACTACTAAAACTTGGCAGCTTTAACTAGTATTAACCTTTCCATATTTGTGACCTAATCTGCCATGTTGTATTTAGATGATTTAAGTGTTTAAAATAATGTTTTTTCTAATCAATCTTAAGGCATTAATTCATCAAACCATTAGTGCATAACAAAGGAAACCTTGCAGAGTTGCATGGGGTTAATTAAATTAAGAAAGGTGATCAATATCTTTTAAAATGATGAACAATAAGCATGCAGTGACTATGATTGATGCACGTTTTTCTTAGTTGTCCATGTTTTTGCATTATATCTGCAGCTGTCTTTGTAAATACTAGAATAAATCAGAATAACTGGGAGAAATGGTTCCCAGTGCATTTGTTTCTTCTGTAGATCTATTATCCTGGTTCTACTGTATCACTGCAACCACTAGCTGTGTCTTCTCCCTAATGCAACATCCCTGCAGGGAGGAGATGAAAGCCCTGTCTTGCAGCCCCCTGCCTTCCTGCCCTCATCTTCTCTCCGTCCCACCCACCACACTGCAACTCACCCGGGGCACATGGGGGGAGATGAAAAGGAAGGGGGAAGCTAACCGTGTAGGGAGAGACAAGATGAGAGAAATCCTTGCTTGAATAATGGAGAGCAAGCGAGTCATTTTCATGCGAACGGGTTGCCAAGTGCCCCAGTTTCAGGGCTTCAGTGAAACTGAGATGAGACTCCTAACACAGGCTGTTTTACTCCTCCTGAAGGCCGTCTGCACGCATCACATGTAATGCCTTGCAACAGAATTACTGCCTGGAGGGGAGAAAGCACCAGCGGCCGCCGCTCACCTTGTAAAGAAGCGGGATGAGAAGACGTGTGTAAAAGCTTCAGAGTTTATTAGGCCTCTGCTGCAGTTTATCACTTCCTCCCAATACAGACAAAACAGCGAAGCTGCAGGTGGAGAAAAACTAGATTATCCAGTGAAAACAGATTGATTCTTTTTTTTTTGTTTGTTTTTGTTGGGACGTACTTTGACCTTCTCTTATCAATGCTTCTACTTGTTTACCAGTTTAAGATGGGCTGGAGATGAGATGCTGCTATCACCGCACCATCATGACATGGATGATTACAGGCAGTTTGCAGGCTTAGGCAGGACTTCTGCTGCGTTTATGGTGCATTTTTACTCCCAGGGAGCAGAGTTTGTCATGTGCATCTTGGGTTTTACTCTGCTTTGAATATGTGTGATGGTGCTGCACGCTATTTTTTTTGTTTTAGGTCATTTCTCGGGATCCCTGGCTGCTTCTTGTAGCAATAATAGTCCTCTTCTGCTGAGTGAAGCATCATCCTCCAGTCTAAACGTAGCTTGGAAAGAAGGCACAAAGCTTTATGAATGACAAAACATGGGTTGAAAGATGAGGGAATCTACCAAAGCAGACAAAACGGGGATAATATTAGTTGATATTAGTTTTGATTGCAGATGAAAGAATGAATGTGCTCTCAGTTTCCAGACAGACAAAGAGAAAATAGTGCAGTCTCACTGGAGGACAAGTATGTCTGGCTTCAGGTCGCATCACCTCCTGCTGATGTTTCCTTCCCCTCCGACAGACACAGATAAGACAGGAAATGCCTTTATTGAATTAGTTTCCACACTTCATAGTTAGCGTTTCCTGCACCTTGTCTGTTATGCACTGCTATTCAAACTGAGATCAGACAGAGGTTTTTAAGAAGATGAGATCTTTTACCTGTTTTTATTGCATATAGCTGCTGTCTGCGTGATATCCCTTCAGTTTAACTTCTTTGCTCTGATCAAATTGGGCAGGTTTAAACAACTGAGGTGTTTTTTAATTTAGCAAAGTCCAAGCCTTTAGTCTTCTTGACTTTTGAGAAGACTTTCCCACTGAAGACTTTTTTTATTTGATCAGTAAGGAGGGGGGGGAACAAACCACAATGTCAATTTTTGTATTGAGCTGAGCTGAAAATCAGCTTGTTGGCGGGCGATTCCTAACTGTTATGACAAGATGATCAAAAATTGTTTAGAAATCTAAAATTGAGATGACTTTTTGAAGAAAAGCCTGTATTATGTGAACACTGACAAAGCAGAAAAGCTCCCTAACACAATATAGGATACACAGTCTTGTGTTTATCTTGTCTCTGGTGATGCATAGCTGATGGTGGAGTCGCATATTGTTTTACAAACACTGAGAAGGCTCACTGCTTATGAGGAAATAAAAGCTGCAGTCAGCCCACTTAGCCCTGTTAAAATGAGATATTAAAGTGATTTCAAGAGATGAGGAAAAGAAGAGGAAATGCCTGAGGTTGATACCAGTGTTCCCCTTCATGGAAGCACAAGCATGTACACAAGTAAAATGACTAAGTATTAATCTATGTACACTGTATGGATTAGCTTTTACAGTCAAAGATATTGCTTGTTTTAGAGGGATAATGTATGTAACTAATATGTAATAGGAGAAAAAAACAAAATATCTTCATCTCTTTGTTCTTCATGGTTTTTTGTGGTCGGCAGACGTCTTTTTCTGGATTGTCAGTTTGCAAGCAAACCGAGACTCAGAGTTAAATTCACTTTGCATCAGAGTCCGGTTGGTTTTCATACTGCAGCAAAAAAAATATTATCTCTGGAAGACGACTCCGGTGCAAGCTGGCACAGTTTAAATGTGCCCAATGATGGCAGCCCAGAGAGGGAACCAATCAACGACCATGACTAATTTGGTAACCTCCACCTGAGTGTTGAGTGTAAGGGGAGGAAAACATTGTAATGGTATGTTCTACAACTTAAAACAAAAGAAAAAAGCTTTAATTTAGCTCATATCCAATTATACCATATTATAAACGGTAGTACAAAAATCCACTTATCAACCAAATGTCCAAACTATGGTCAGTTATGCAACTTATACCAGTAGTGCGATACAATTACACAGCACCACCTCCACCCTGTACAAAGACATGGGGTTTTTGAAAGATGGCACAACTCTGGGATCAAAACCTTTAGGGATCTATAAAAATATTACACTGCAATCCTTTAAACAGTTAACAAATACATTCAGTCTTCCTGCTACACACTTCTTTAAATACTTGCAGGTCCGACACTTTATTGGATAACTAACTCCTTTTAAAATGTCCTGTAACCAATAATATTCTACAAGGCACCCCACACCCCAACGGCATGGTCTCTCTGATATACTGGCAAATAAAAACCTGAAGCCCATGGCTTCAGGCTCCTCTTCTAGTAGCCGCTGTAGGTTTCTGCAGCTCAGTCTCAGAAAGACTCTATAAATGTTCAACACTACCTCTGAGCTTGGTTTTAAATGTAAAGTTGAAACAGGAAGTCCTATCCATATGTTTTGGGACCATGTACCGGATGCGCCCAAGGACATTACAGGGATCTGTAACTCACAAAGATTGGTCCTGTTATGCTAGGAGATTTATCTAGTTGACCATATGAGGAAAGCATGTTTAATTAGGTTATCCCTTATTGTTGGAAATAAATGCTACTACTATTTACTATCTTGTGTGCTTGTTTTTTTTTTATTATCATTATTCAAACGTCCCTGCATATGTTATGTTCTCATGTAGATGTGTATGCAAACGATGCTTAGCATTGTCTTTATAAAACAGCCAGCAGGGATGTCACACTCCTGTTCAGCTGTCTCATTGTGATGCCATCATCTGGAAAAAATTATCCCTAATTCAACATGTTAGCATGAGCAAAACAAACACCAATGCTCCAGATGTTGCAGTCTGAGCCCCTAAAATGTCAAATTATAGTTTCATCCCATGCAGTGACAAACGTGCATGCTGCTTACAACATCCTAATAAAAGCACGAACGCTAACTCGCCCACTCAAAAGCCTGAATTAATCATCTCACTGCAGCACACACACTCTTCCACGCAGCAGCATGCAGAAGTCCAGCTCTCAAGGGATTAACACTTCAGCACAGTCAGTCGTGGGATTTTCCCACAGCACCTCGCACAGCGAGTTACACTTTGTGTCAGTCATGCTGTGCTGCATTACGGGCTCTCCGCCAGGCCCAAACACACTCCCAGATATAGTCAGATCTCTCAAATGCAATGAAGCTGTGGTGTGTTAGTGCACTGTATGGAGAAGAAGTCCCTCCTTTCCCGTTTGCTGAAAGCTAATCTTTTCTGTTAAATGATTTTTATTAATTTTAAGAGTCCGTATTAGCAGCTGAAACTCAAACACACACACACACACACCGCCTGCAAACCGCAACCTCTGGCAAAGACAGATGACATAAAGCTTAAGATGATAATGAAGCATCGCCTGACTAATGTAGTACAGTAGTTACACACACATGCTGATCTGCTGCCGGTTGTTCAGGGCTGGTGGAGTAATTAAAATTTTATCAGGGGCAATTTTCTGTACAGGCCTGTATCTGTCTGCGTGTCCCCGCAGGTATCAGTCCAACTGTTTTTATGTACTGTACAGTTTGCCAACAAGAAAACGTCAGTGGAAATGCGAAACACACAAAAATACAAGTTTCACTTTACATGAACCGGTGCGTCTAAACACAGTAAATGTTTCCTCAGAAGCCTGGGTTCATGCCATGCAGGCCACTGTTGCATGACTCTGCAGGAAAGCAAAGATTTAAAAGGATAGCAGGCTGAAATGTTCATAATCCAGTCAGTCTGGATGTTTCCACCTGTCTTTGTAAGAGAATATTCTCCTCCACTTTGTCCAAGAAAGACAACAAACATCTATAGTTTCTATAGTTTGAATGAACTAATTTCCTGCCTGAAACCTTTCATTCTGATCCTTCCTCTTTTTCTCACCTTATTCCTCCTCTCCCACTGCTCCTTCTATTTTTCTATAAGCATGTCCTCCCCAAAGCTTTCACTGCCTTTTCCTTAATCTCCTTCTTTCCCTCTCCCTTCGTCCTCCCCTTCTCCCCGCTGGAGGGCTTGTTGACAGTCCTGTGCAGGGGAAGGAGGTTTTTATTGGGCCTGTGTGTTCAGTCCTTCCTGAGGCCAATGGGATCCAGATGTGGCCCGGCACTGCAGTGACAGCAGCCATTTATGGACAAATAGAGAATATTGCGCGAGTGAAAAATGTGCGAGTTTCCCAGTGAGCTAGTCTTAACACGAGCACCTGTGACAAAAGATCTAAAGCTAGCTGGATTTTTGTTATTAGCATGAACTGGGCTTCCTAATGGTTTGTGGTCCAAAAACATGTCGAATTCCCACAAATGTTGTTCAAAAAGATTTTGCAAATCATCTAAATTTTTTAATATTTATCTGTTTTGCTGAAACATCAAAAGACATTCTTCAGTCTATCGTGCTGACTATGAAGATGCTTCAATGTCTATTTTTTTCCCCCAAAGCTTTGAGCTTGCGTTTCCATGACAGCAGTTTTGTGACCTCGGGGAGCCGGTGTTGCTAGGAGACGTCCGGTACATGCAATTAACCTAATATCAGCCATGATTAACGTTACCACATGCACCCAAAATGATGATGTAACATTTAGACTTTATAGTGGAAGAAAACATCTTTTTTCCTTTTTGTTTTAGTCCACGTCGGAATATTAAACCTTTTATTGCTGTTTGTTTTAATTCCCAAATAAATCAGAGTAGATTTGAACTTGTTTGGAAATAAAAGATGGAGGAAATCTCCCTGCAGGTTTCTGAAGAGCAAAAGCTTCTTTGCAGTTCCTTGGTCGCCATCTTGGCAGCATCACATGTGGCGTTGCTTCCTTAAAATACAAAAATGGACAAGGAGAGCTGAGAAGGGCTTTGAGCGTGGGGATTAGGGATGGACGTCTAACAAACTCTGGGCTTCCTGTTGCTAAGAGCTAACTGAGCTAACTTAGCTCTAACAGGAGCTAACATGCTAACAGAGGTTGGTGGGCGAAAGCTGGGCGTAGTTACCCGGCTAAAGCCCCTGCAACAATCTGCCTTCTTGCTGTGGAAATTAGGATTATTGTTAGTCAGAAGGACACGTCCATAATCATCCCAAAGTTCAACAATAAAATTTCCCAAATAGTCCAGTTTATAATTATTACGATCTACTGTTATCTAGTCTTTTATTTTTAATTGAATTGCAGTTAATGCATTAAACTCCCACTTCTAATTCAAATTAAACATGATGTGACAGCTACGCTAAGCTGTGAAGTCTAAGCCTTCAAAGCTCGTTAGAGGCTAATTTTCCATAAACGACTGAAACACCGAGACAAAACACAGGGCAGAAAACCGTTTAACTTGTAAAATGTCCTGATGAGTCATTTATAGAGTTCAGATCTTAGATAATGTGGGTTTTAATCATGTCAACACAACAATTTGACCTGATTGGATCCATTTTAAAACATAATATCACTCAGAAATTACTACAATTGCCTTATCTTATTATTCCCCCTGAGGCGGAGGTTAGGCTGCTAGGAAGCTAGGTATCAGAGGCTTAGACTTCTGAATCTTCCCTTGAGCAAAAGCTTTAATGCCACAAACATGTCAAGATAAATGTAATAAAAACTCTTTAATTTAGCACACAGTTTGACTCCTAGCTGTTAGCTCCTAGCTGTGTGAACATCCTGATACAAATAGGGACATTAGTTGTTGCATGGTCGCACATTGCAGTCATTTGTAATGTGTTGCTCCAGTTTTCTGCTGTAAAGGGCAGAGCTCTTCACCTGCTGATATCTGTGCGATCCCAAGCCTGAGTGCACACCTTGAAGAAGGGCCAGCTTTAGGCAAACGCCATGCACGTGCTCCCTGAAGCGGAGTTGCACCTGCTAGCAGAGGAATGCAGTGTGATCTCATCCTCCTGCATGCCCTGTGGAAAGGAGTACAGAATCCCCCACAGCATGAAATCATTTTGCAAAGATTGATGGTATTTCGGCTGCTCAACAGCTGGAGATGCACTAGATGGATATAAAAAGAAATGGAGTGAAGGGATGAGCCCAAATTTATGGAGGGAATGGGAACAACAGCGCTTTCTCTTGACCCTTTTTTAAACTTTAGTTATTGTGTAGTTATTGTTTAAAATTAATACAGTACCTAAAATGTTTTGCTTCTTTCACCATCTTGTTGATCACATCGGCTATATTTATATGGTTAATGACCACAACTGTAGTCTAAAATAGTGTATCATGAAAGTACAATGACTGAATGTAGGAATAAATGTATTATCCCTGACAATAAAGAACTGTGAATGCAGGATAAACACAATAGAGCAGAAAGTAATGGGTTAAATGGGTAAATAAAAAATGCACACAGTCCAGTGCTGGTTATAGGAAGCATGGTTTTATAATAAAGTTGAAAAATTCTTCAGATATTTTGGACACTTTGGAGCATTTTTTCTTCTGAAATTCCTCCTGAAAAAGGACAAATTTTCTCTCTATGCCACTGTTTCTCATTAAAAAGCTTTCACAGTGTTTGACCTATTCCCTGCTGTGTGACAGATAAATCAAGGATGTTTTTTTTATTTCTATTGGGACTTTTTCCTTTAAGTTATCCCTGTAATTAATCTGTCAAAAGCACAGTTGAGTTTGTGTTTCATCATATCAGCAGTGCTGTCAACTCCAGTTGTGTTGTTAAACTTAAAGGAGTTGTAAAATGGGGTTGTGTGTCCCTCTGAGACTGATCCTAAATGAACAGTGCATGTAAATTATGACATAGCTTGATGTTAGGATCTTGTCTCATTGGCACATTGCATATAGCAGCAAAACTGCCTGCATGCCCCCAGGCTAAATGAAAAATGTCAGTGTCTTGTTTATGTGTAAGAGATGTGATGTTATCTGCATTGTGTTGTTATCTGCTTTTAAACATTGATCTTAAGTTTTAAAAGTAAATACATGAAAACAGGTAATTGCATTGTACAGTACATCTGTGCTGTGCTAATCTGTGCTAATGCAAGCTAACCCAGCAGTTGTTTTGGCACATTTCTTCTTTTCCATAAAGTAGGTCACCTAATAATTCAAGTGTGTACGAGCTGAGACACCACAGCTGTGCTGTGGAATATGAAACCATAATGTTCAAGCCCCTTTTAGCAAATGCTGAAAAAGAGAGAGGTCTTGACATGCTAACAAACACGAGTAGCTCCCATCATGTCCTTCTCTGCTCAGCAGTTAGCATGGTACATCCTGCACCACTGTTTGCTTCCTCTGAGGCTGTGAAGCCAGACTTTAGCCCTACTGTGGAGGAAGCAACTAGCTAACGTAACATGACGGCATGGATGAGCTCCTGGGGCCATCACAGTGCATAAGCATACATTAGCATAGTGTTAGTGTAGCGTAGCATAGTGTTATAAATATATGCTTAAATATAGAGCCACATGCATTATGTCACAAGATTAATCCTTCAGGTCAGCATAAAGTATTTGACTAAAAACCAGTTTGTGAAAACAGTGCAGGAAAGGGTTCAAGCACACTAAAAATGCAAAGATTTGGATGCTATATGGCAGATCGTTTCAGATAATCCAGTCTTTGTAGGGTTTGTTTTATGAGAAAAAGCATGTATATCCTGCACTGCATCTGTTTCTTCACCAGGATTTTCCTCTTGTTTCCATATCCTGCAGTGTTGCATGTGAAAGCAATCCTTTTCCAACAGGGAAATTCACTCAGTTCTCTCACCATGCTGTAAAAGTATCAAGAAATTTGGGTGTTTCTGTTGAAAAATTAAAAAATAATTAATTTAGCTTTATAATTGGTTTGTTTTATAATTTTTAATCATGTGCCTAACATAAAAAAAACTTTTTAAGTTAGAAAATCAGCCTCATCTCATTTCATCCTTCCTCTATTAAGCAGACAACTAATCCCTAATCAGCCATTTAATTTATTGCTTTTGATTTTGACATTTTAAAAATCTATTGACTATTTTAAAAATGCATGTTTTCTGATGTGATGCCTCCAGACACCATCTCAAATCATTGTTGTAAAATTAAATGACCGTATCTTCTGTTATGGCGACTGGTACAATAATACGTGCATGGTTAAGGAGGCTGAATCCTTAAATAACTAAGTGCTGGTTTGATGACTTTTCTGTCTGTTTAGCTGTGATAAATGGAAGTGCTGAAAGGTTTTCCCTGACTGTGAGAATGCTCTATGCTGCTTTGTGTCCTCAGTAAAGTGATGATGGGGAATAGCAGAAACAGAAAAAACAAAAATATGTTGTTTTTTTAAAAAATGAAAACAAAAATGGCAATCACCATTTTAAAATAAATAAATAAGCTAATATCTCAACTGCATCCTTCTCCATGTCTAGCTTATATTGTGTTTAAAAGCTTATTTTAAAGTGAAGATACTCTGAGCAGAGCTGCACGGTGGCATGGTGGTTTGAACTAATCAAACACTGCCTGGTCAGATAAATGGAGATCAAATCAAACTTTATTTATACAGCACTTTTTCATGCATAAAAAGTGCTTTCCAATAAAAACAGTTAAAAACAATATATCTGCCACTTGCTCTGAAGTTGAAAGCATGAAGGTGGAACTGGAGTCCACATGTGAGGTTAGAAACCAACGATGCTCTCTCATCTCCGCTCCATCCAAATGTTTTATACACATAATAGAACCCCATTCACAGTGTGTGTTTTCCTGGTCGCAGCAGGCGATGAAACCGTCCACCACTAAATCATCTCGACGCTGCTGCTCCGCTCATTAATCTCCTTCAGACAGAATGAATGCAGACAAACCCCACACAGCAGGCTGCGTGTGTTCACGCACACACAACACACGCGAACAGAGACATGCATATTTAGCATCCATGTCCTGGTACGCATTGTCTCCACTGTTTTCCATCCCCACTGGCTGGACTGGGTTTTCCCGGTGAAGTCCAAACTGGAAATGTTTTGCCACAAAACGGCTCTTGTATCCTGAAATTGCAGAGGTTGAAAGCTGTGTCATTATTCTGGGAATTGCAGTTTCAGTTTACATTTTGGATCGCAGCGTTTCAGTCTCGTCTCCGTGTCTCAGTCCAGTAAGACATACAAAACAGAGACATAATATGTCCTAAGGTGTGACGTAGGGAAGAGGAATGAAATGGACGATGAGTTTGGGATGTGATGAAGAAAAACCGGAGAGAAATCTTGTTTGGAGTCATTTTTTCCCTCCTGGTTGTGTCGCCTTGTTGATTGCATGTTGCGTCTTTGTGTGTTTTAAGTGAATCATCTGAGATCAAAGCCTGATTCGGATTCAGGTTTCTCTTTCGGCTCTTATTAAACGTGTTATTCCGGAGCTGCTTAATGGACCCAGCAGCCACAACCTCCCTCCGAGCCTCTCCGTTTCTCCCCCGGCCGTCGTTCTGGTGTATATTCTCATTCATCATAACTCCACAGTACTGATTACATCTCTGAACTGCAACGCTGCATATAAATCTTTTCCCTCTAATGCCTCACACCACCAGAAACACCAGTTTCTTCTTTTCAACCTGTTCTCATCTCCTCAGATAATCCTAATTCTTCTGTGTCTGACCTCATTTCCATCCTGGATGGTTTCTCTCCTCATCTTTTTCTCTTTCTCATTGATTTCTTCTCTTCTTTGCTTCTCTTTCTTACTTTGCACTGTTTTAATCCTCACCTCTGTTGTTTTTTCTCTTCCTTTTACCACCCTCTTTTCTCTGTAGACGCTAGGCTCCTGATACGAACCTGAATGGGTCCTCTGGGTCATAAGTAACGACTGCGCCTGTTTTCAGCTCTGCACTGTTTGTCTTTACAGGAATTTAGCGGTTTAGCTCATAGTTGACATGTGTGAGTGTGAGTTTAACCACGCAGTCATGTATTCATGTGTGTGTGTGTCTCATGACCCCATCTCTGCACCACCTGACCTCTGTTATATTGCTGTGATTTGCAGCCTTTCCATCCACTCCTAACACATTTTTCGTCTTTGGTTCAGAGTTCAGGTCCCGTTCTGAGCCTTGCAGAGAGATCCTGCAGTCTGACATGTTCACCTGAACAGAAATTGAGCAGAATATTATTGTTTGCTGGTCTGCTATGAGGAAAAACATCTTCTTGTACCTGGAAATCATTCGGAAAATGAATTTCTTTTTCTCTGTAGGCTTTTGGGAACGCCAAGACAGCGCACAACAACAACTCCAGCCGCTTTGGGAAGTTCATCCAAGTCAACTATCAGGAGAGTGGAACCGTCCGGGGGTGAGCAGACTCACAGAGACGCCCTGAAAAGACCCATTTAGCAAAAACGAGATCAACACAAACACAGTCACACAATCACATCAGGTCAACACAATCCTCTCTAAGTGAATATCAGAAAAAACTAAATGAAGATTTAGTTAAAACCTTTCCAATCTGTTTATGATGTCATCAAATATCTTAATGTAAAATGCAATAAAGCATTGAAGTACAGTGAAAATCCACACCAAGACAAGTTACTGTAAAGATTCTGGCTCTGATATGAACCCAAAGTGGAAAATTCCTCTGTCCAGTCCACGTTTTAAACTGGGAATCATGGACGCCGTGTCCTTAGGACCAAAGAGAAGCAGCGCTATCCGGCGTTTATCAGTGAAATAAATCAGGCAAGGCTCACATTTGTGCTGAAAGGAGCACTCAGGTTAGAAACTGAAAACATGAAGCGTTTTATGAAGAGCAACAAACAAAAACATAGAGCCTAACTGGAAACTATTCCATCTACAGCCAGTGCTCCCAGTCTCTGCTTAGTACGTGTTATAGGAAAGGTAATATGGTAGAATTGTGGGTTTACAGGAAGTGGCCAATAATCACTTTATCATCGTTGTCTCTGTATCTCTTTTGAGTCGTTGTTTGTAGAGGAAGTAATATTATTTCTTTAAAAACAGTCTGATAGCAGTTTGTCTCACTTTAAACAAACATATTTGTTTTGTTTTTTTTACATAAAAGGGAATTATTTACCTGTGACACAGTTTCATGCCAGCATGGTCTCTTACATTTTAATGACGTTGACCCAAACAAGAAGTACGAAGTTCCCAAACAGATAGTTTTTCATTTAGTTTTCTTTTTCCAATGCAGCAACAGGTCATGTAAACGCATTTAACTGGCGCGTGCTCTGTTTACTGAATGTTTTCACTCAGCTGTGTGGATGCTTACATCCTTATCGCTCTCATTACAGTAATTATTCTTGGTGTAGACGGCTCTTTCTTATCAAATGCTTCGTAGAGCATCAGCAGCTCCTTCGTCATTTTGCCCTCATATCTGTTTGTTTCCAGAGCGTACGTAGAGAAGTATCTGCTGGAGAAATCCCGTTTGGTGTACCAGGAGCACAACGAGAGGTGAGTAAACGGAATAGCACTAAATACCACTCGACATGTTGCTTTTTATTCATTTTATATTTACATGTTCTGATCAGTGAGTTGCCAAACTATCATATAGTTATTACAGTCCACAATCATTCATAAAATGACATTTTTCAATGGAAAAAGATCTCTAGTAGATTAAAACATTTGAGCCCTAAATGATTTGAGATGGTGTGGTGTGATTATAACTCATCTAAAAGAAGCCTGAAGAAAATACACCCTGATATTAAATTCATATCACTGCACTTTTATGTTAACTTTACTAGAAACTCAATACTCACATAGTTTCCTTTTTATCTACAAGTCTCCTCCATCGTCTTCTGGTCATTTTATCCCTCTCACCCTGATTATGCTGGACGTTTGTTTCACTCTAGTGACAGAGAGAAACAACAGAAACAACAGATAGAAACTCATATCTTTAAGTTTATATTACAAAGAATAAAAGATAAAAAGAAGATATTATCTAGGCCTAAAAATATATTGGTACATTGTTGATTTCACTTTGAAGAGGTCGTGTTAAAGTATATAAAATGCACATAAATTCTGATTTATGTGTAAATTGGTTGTGATTAATAGATGCTGACCATAGACTCCCAGTAGGTTTCACTGGTCATGCGTGTTATTGCCTCAATAAGAGCAAAGACGGAGATGAGAGAGGGGCTGTGAGCGTACGGGGATGGATGATTAACGTCCATCAAACTCTGAGCTGCCTGCAGCTAAGAGCTAATTAAGCTAGCTGAGCTAACTTGTATCTGATGGAAGCTAACCGGCTAACTGAGGAAGGTGTGCTGAAGTTAAAAAAAATCCACGTTGGCCAGCTAAAAAACACTTTTCTGCTATACACTGACTTCTACCGGTAGATATTGATTACCTATTAATCAAAAGAACATGCTTATTTATGCTGAATTTAAAATGAAATAACATCTAAATGGATGATTTAAAAACATTTTAACCCACATCACAGTTGTCATGGAGTGTGTTTCAGGCGGTAAACATTTTTATTTCTGCTGTGAAATTAGTCTATGGGGATTTAGGTCGTTATGTAGCCCCTAATCAATGATGCAGTTTTTGGTGCTTCTGCAAAGGCTTCACTATTTTCCAACAGAGGTTGCTGCTGGTGCTAAAACCACCAAGGACACATATTACTATTGCTTTACTGCCCACAGCTTTGGCTGTATCCCTACAAAGTTATATGAATATGTTCAGGAATAGTGATCAGGAATGTTTTATAGTGTTTGAGTATTTAAAAAATGCCATTTTTTTCCCAAAGATGAATAGATATTGGGATAAATAAAGCAAAAACGGAGTCTACTTTCACTGAGAAACACCATAAACGGGTCCAGAAAGTTTAACTTTGACTCACTAATGAGACAGTTTTAATACTTCTCACAGTTTTGATGCAATTGCAGATTAAGTTTAAAGAAAAAAAATTAAAAATCAGCCCAAAATCTTCTACACTCTAACATTTCCTTAAAATCTGGGCCAAAAATGATCCCTAAACAAGCTCGTCCTACACCCAGAGTTTTCTCTGAACCTACATGAACTTTCTAAGTGGAGGAATTGAAGTCGGCTTCTGATTTTGAGTTGCTCCAAATGTCAAAGTCTTCCAGGTAACCAGGTTTAACCACACCTTCTTTCACACCTGCCTCTTCAGGGGGCTAAAGTCTCACAGATTATAAATGATATTGTTCGCACTAAGGTGAGGTGGAATCCTACACTGGTAAAAGAAAATAAAAGCCGAGTGCAAATGGAGACAAACAAACCCACAGCCTCTGCATGGCGTGCATGAAGAGAATCTGCATTCATAATTTACAGCCAAGCAATGCATGAAAGTCCAATTTCTCTACCAAAAACTGTCATAATGCTCCATGTTAGATGTCAAAATTTCTTCTGTGCTTGACCTGTTTAGAGCAATTTAGCTAGTTTAGCTAATCTACGTCCTCGTAAAATAAGATTGCTCCAACCCCCTGCATGCATCCAGCACAGATAGGTACTTAAGGCAACCCCAATAAATGACAACATATTATTTTTACTACATTTTAAAGTACTCTTCAGTACATTTCAGTACAATATTTTATGGCTGTTATTAGCAGTGGTCATTATAGGAGGTATAACTCTTATTGGTATACTACTAGATATCTCAGTGCTTTCTGTTATTAAATTTAAAAAAGTTTTTTTTAATCATTTATTGTATTTGAGTGAAATTTTACCTTATAGTTGATAGGTTTCAGAGGTTGACATACAGCTGAACTGATGTGTGTGTGTGTGTGTGTGTGTGAGGGGCAGCTGGCAAGTAGAAAACACAACTCATGTCAGTGATATTGTCATTTAGCTCATTCTGCACCTTCAACATGCACTGAGAAAGTACTCACTCATGCTTTGTCAGCAGCAGTCTGTGCAGAAGCCTCAGCTTGTTGGGTCAAACACTTTGTATGCAGCGCATTGAGCAGATTAAATCATTTTATGTTCGAGGTCAATCTGAAGTCACACACCAGCCAGCAGAAAGTAAAGTACTTAAAGATACTTAAAATACAAAAATAAAAACTTAAGGCATTTACAAAGCTTATTGATCCACTTTTGATGTCTGGCTAACGGATTTAATCCCACAGCAGCCATGCTTGTTTTCCTCCACCCATTAGAATTCGCTTTTTTTTTTTTTATCTCTCCTGGTTTTGCATAACTTTCAGTCACCCCGTCAAGTTTCCTTCCACAGAGAAGTGAAGTTTATTTTCAGCTGTATTAGAATAACAAATCAGCACACTGGCTCAGGTCCCAGCCTTTTTCACAGCTAATCAAACGCGCTACGTTTAGCCCACACACATCACGTTGTTCAACTAAAGGTGGAACCCATTTATAACAAATTGCAGGTTAGTTTTCAGGCAGCGTACGCTCTGTTTTCATGTTTTCCATTGCTGTCTTTTTTCTCTCAGGCGCTGTCAAAAGCAGGCTATATAATCACTTCTGTCCTCCATTCATTCATGAAGGAATAGCAGATATAATAAGTGTAACGCGTGTGTCTCTGCAGGAACTACCATGTGTTTTATTACTTGCTGGCTGGAGCCAGTGAAGATGAGAGGAAAGCTTTTCACCTGCTCCGACCTGAGGAGTACCACTACCTCAACCAGGTCGGCACGCAACGCACACGCACATAAATAAACACTGTTTTTGTTGATATTCTGAATAAAAATTAGGAATATAACTGTCTCCTTCCCCCCCTTCTGCCTCAGTTTGGCTTCTGTTTACTAATTTATCCAAACTGGAGCCTCTCTGAAATCTCAGCAGTGTTTGATTGCATCAGCACCAATCTGGGCATCTGTGTTGTCTTGTGTGTGCGACTGAATGTGTGCGCACATGTTTGTACACATGCCTGAGCCTACGCATGTGTGCATCTTTTTGCCGTACATCTGTTTGTTCTGGCAGCTGATGCGTGAAGATTCATATTCCCTGCTCTTACAGTACAGCAGCCCTCCGAGGAGCTCACAAAGAAAAGAAAAAAGAAACCCTTTCTTTATCTCTTTCTTCTTTCCCTAAAAAGTAACACATTTTAAGGCCAATTTTCCCGCTTAATCCCCACAACGCTATGAACGACCCCTTTCTTGATGCCGTGTAGCTCTGTTTCCATGGCAACTGCATGCAAAAGTCTGGAGTCGGTGCCGATTTGGTTTTGTTTTTTGTACGCTCACACTCGCTACTGGCACCAGTGCTGCAAGGGAAACATTTATTCCTGGTTTGTGTGTCGGTGTGAGTGTGTAAATATCAGTGATGCACAAAACTGAGTAGTTAAGCAAATTGAAATGTTGCAGCACTGATGAATGAATGAATGAATGAATGAATGAATGAAAAAGGAACCCAGGTGTGAATAATAATAATTTTGGAAATAGGATTTTATTGCTAATTAATTAAAGAGAAAAATACCCAATCGTAGCAATATGTAGCATAGTATGATGTAGCATAGTATGATGTAGCGTAGAATATGTAATGTATTATGATGTAGCGTAGCATGATTTAGCGTAGTATGACGTAGCGTAGCATGACGTAGCGTAGCATGACGTAGCGTAGCATGACGTAGCATAGCATGACGTAGCGTAGCATGATGTAGCGTAGCATGACGTAGCGTAGCATGATGTAGCATAGCATGATGTAGCATAGCATGACGTAGCGTAGCATGACGTAGCATAGCATAGCTAATTCCTTAAATAGCTTTTTATGTTTTTAGATGCTGCATTAAATGTTGTCCTCTATGATGGACTGGCTACCTGTCCAGGCTGTCCTCTGACCATAATGAGAGCTGGTATAGGCTCCAGCTTCCTGCAATCCTTAATTGGATTTAGTGGGTTAAGAAAATGATCGACTGACTTTGAATGTTGTCCGTTTCCCACCGTGCTGGACTGAGCATATTTAGTAGTTTTCTTTAAATGACAAGTACTCGCTCTTCTTCTAGCCTGGAAGTAAAACATTTACTTTAAAGTAGACCTTTTTGTTGCTGCTCTGTCTTAAATGTACGGCTCTGAATAATATCTGCAGCTATTTTGCATTTATTACTTATCACTAAATGATTTTACAGATTTAATTGTACTGAGTAAAAGTAAAATATTACTCCTATAAATAAGTTGTTAAACTATAACTGTGCCAAATCATTCCTGCTGCCAATAAATGAAAAGCAGAGTAAGTAAAATATCTGAGTGTGTCCGAATGGTCTCGAGAGTGTTATATAGACCACAATGCATTGCAGGCTTATAATGGTGATTCTAACTTATTATCAACACTACAGATCATAAATGTTTTTTTCTGTTTTTCATTGAGGAAATATGGTGCAAAGAAAGAAACATAAAGACTAAAATATTTTCACTTGACTTTCAATTGAATTTGAAACGACGACTATGGTTGCCATAGTTACAGCTTATACATGCATAACTTGTGTGACGTACACAGTCCTGACTTTTATTTGGACAAGATTTTGGCCAATTGCTCTTATGTGAGATTTTAAATGCAGGATTAGTTATTATGGGCTGTAAGAGGAGCCGGAAATGAGGTTGTGTTCAATCCAACATGAAAGCAGATTTAATTATTGCCTGTCTTCATGTGTGATTTACTCACTTATCTCATCTTTTAATAGCATATGTCTTATTTGTATAACCTGTGTAACTTTAGCTTTCTTAACCCACTCTGCTTCCAGATGACAAAGAAATCCCACAAACTTCACTGGGACAATTACTATGAGAGTAAGCTGGTCAGTATCACGTGGATGACAAGCAGTCTGTGTGTGTGTGCGTGCGTGTGTGTGTGTGTGTGTGTTCATGGGTGTGTCGTCCTACCTGGCTTTTTTGGTTCTACTCTTGGTGTTGTTGTCTCTTGGCTGCTTGCTTTTGGTGAAACGGAGGAAAGATGGGGGCGATTCAGGCTCTGAGTAGCTGCTCTGAAAACGTTTGAAGGGATCCTTTATGTGATGTTGTTCATCCTGCAAGGTTCATTAGATGAACGAGAGCGAAACGAGTTATTTGAAATTTAATTTGATCATTTATGATTTTTTTTTAACCAACCAAATTTCCCCCTGAGAGGAATCCCTTCAAACAAAGCTTTAAATGATTTGCTCTTGGAAAGTGGGTGATGGTGTCTTGAACTGGAAACTGCCATCTTTTAAAGGAAAGGTTCAGGATTTTATTTCTTTGTTCCTCATAATATGACAATGTTATTTATAGAAATTGATAACCTGGTATTTATAACAGGTGGGGAAATGAGCTCTCATGTACTCAGAAAGTGGACAATCATGTAAAATAATACATAATGGGCAAGATTTTTAATTGAAGCAGATATTTGGGGATGGTTATAACACACACACACACACACACACACACACACGATGACAATAAGAGCAATAAGAAATAACACAAAACATTTAGGATGTGTCCTTCATCCTTAGAGATCACATCCTGAAACTTCCCCTACAAGGTGTGTGGTCCATTGTGTGTGTGTGTGTGTGTTGTTTGACTTGTCTTTGAGCCTGCCACTGTTTTGCAAACCTCCACCTGAAAGTGTGTGATGTTTGGTCAGCGGGATTTGATGTGTGTGTTAAGGGATTCAGTGTGTCCTTGTGGGGGATTATGTTACTCTGACTTTGCTGGTGAGCAAACATATGAGACATGAGAAGTGGTTTGAATAAATAACTCAGGATCTAAGCTTTTTTCATTCTTAACTTTGTTTCTATTTGTAAAAGATCTTTTAACCGAATACAGATTTTAGTACTTTGCCCAATCCGTGAGACAAACTTGCAATGCTTGTAAAGAAGTATGGGAGTCATTGAATCATTGAATTCAGGATAATTACTGAACAGATATGGAGGATAAACATGCCTTAATGCTCAGTATATGAATATATATATA
>JBAMIG010000010.1:10418392-10432691 GCA_037177335.1 Kiunga ballochi | reverse complement strand
TATATATGTATGTATGTGTTTTACAGTTTGTAGTAAAACTTATTAAAACTTAGGATGTTGAAGCACATCCTAAGTATCATTAAAGATTAAAAACACATGAATGAACCTTTTTTAGATTTAGATTGGTTAATACAATGCTTTGGAGGAAATTTATCAGCAGTGGTTTTGTAGGTGCATGCTTTGCTGCCCATCTATCTGAGGAGGGTTGGAAAACCAAACTATTTGAGTCTGTATTTCTACCGATTCACAAGTTGAAACCATTCAAGCCAGCCAGCAGTCTGTCCAGCAGTGGACGTCCCTGTAAGTTCAGCCCAGGGTCAGAGGGTTAATAATTAGCAAAAATGCACAAAAACAAGGAGCTCAGTTAACATGTTAAGTTAGTTTATGACCATGCAACTATTATAAGACTGAACGTGGGAGCTGCTTAGCTTGTAGATCATTTCTCACTAAAAACAATAACAGCACAGCTTAAGTTAGCCAAGTTGGGACTAAACAAACTAAACTTCTGGAACAATGTGCTTTGGACAGATGGGACCAGATGGGTGAGAAGTTGGGTTGTAATGCTGCTTCATGTTTGGTGAAACCAATACAAACGGTCTAGCACGATGGTGATGATTTCAGCTTTTTGGGAAGCCGTGTGACCTGGACAGGACTTCTTCACAGGACCACGGTTCTTATTACCTCCAGCTGCAGTTTGCAAACTCTTTTATTTTAAATGTAAATGCCTTTAAATGTGTTGCACACTTTAAACAGCTGTTTTGTTCATCAGTAGGTTTATTGCTGTTGTGATAAACTCGCCTTCCTCTACAAAGTGCATGACGGTAAAACATCTGATCACTGAAAGGAGACGATATTTCCCCTGATTTTGTTGAACTGCTCCTTTGCAGTCCCTCTTTACTCCACCCCTACTGCCCCCCCCCCCCCCCCCCTTTACACACATTCTTTCCTCACACAGCCGTCTGCGTTCACTGTTTGCTGACACACTGTCTCCCTCGAAGGTCACCGAATGACCTCATCAGTCTGTGACCCCGTCATGCAAAAGATGATGTCATTGTCTTGACACACAAACGCGCACACAGAAAGTTTGGCAGTCTTTGACAGCTGTTTTGATCGTCTGACCAATCCTCTGGGGTCATTTGACCTCTGACCTTAACCACTGGTCAGTGTGCACACATTCCAGATGCAACAAATAAATGGAAAATGAAAAAAAATGTGAGTTTTTTTTTGTCCTGAGATCCCAAAGACCAAACATTTTCTGGATGCTTGTATTTGAGTGCAGTTGGTGTGTTTGGGTCTGGGCTCTGGTGGTTTGGGATTTATATCTTGCGCTTGCTTGGGTGTTTATGGTTTCTGGCCATGTGGAATGTCGAGTGATGGGGTGGCATGCTGGATTTGGCACATAATTGCCCATAAATCATGACTCAGTCATGGTAAGTAACATCTACATGTGCACATTAGCTGCAGCATTGATGATCTGTTCAGAAGTGTTTAAAAAAACAACCTAATTTCCTGCTAGCTTGCACCAGAAGCTTAGCAACTAGCATGAAATTGCAATCGTTGGCTCATGTTGCTGCAAGGAAGAATCTCTTTTTAAAGTTTAAAGTTTTGCTTTTCAGCTGCAGCATCCCAGTACTGCTCTTTATTTCTCTTATTTTCTTGCAACTGATCACATCGCTGTGCTTGGCGCTGAATTCTCTGCAATTTGAAAACGTGCTTTTTCCGGGTCTTTCTGTAGCTCATGAGGTTTTTGTTGCAACTGGAGAAGCACGCTGATTGTTGGCTCTGCACTCACCAGCATTTTATAAGCCAAAGGAAAACAATAGAGAGACAGAGCAGTGTTGAGTGGTAGAGTAGTAGAAGAGGCAGATCCAGAGGGTGGATTATAGGTTCTCGTGTCTTCTCTCGTTGGCCGGTCGCTGTGGTATGTGCTAATTACAGCCTGAGAGAGGCTGGCTGCTGGAGCAGAGACATGCTGACCGACCGGATGGCCTAAGGAGACACAAAATAACTGTATAAGTACGCTTACACACACTCCTTTACTCAGCTTTGGGCTCACTCATTTAGTAAACCATGGCAGTACTTATTCACACGCTGTATGATGCGGGCATCTCATGATTTCACAGGAATGTGCTTCACTTAGCAGGGTTTCCCCTGTTGCTCAGTGGTAGCTCGCAGCTGAAATAAACTATGAATTACATGCTTTTTTCTTTTTTTTTTTTATATCATAACATGCTAATTCAGTCATTTTCTGGTGAAAACGTGCAGCATTCAATCACTAGATCACTGTGTTCTTGTTTAAAATATGGAGTTTGAGTCCTAACCTGGACAATAGCACTTAAAAATAAATACTTTTAGGTGATTTTAAAAATGTGCTTCATACTTTTACACAGTAATTCTGATAGTTTATGCTATGTGCTTTTACTTGAACCCTGGTTTAATGCAACACTTTTTGCATCTGACAGCCACTGAAACAGCCACTAGTTTACTTATGTATCAAGCTGCTGGGCTTTGTCTTCATTAAACTCTGCAGGTGTTGATTTATATCTCTGTTTTCCTTCTTTTTTTTTTTTATTGATTTGCTTCCCACACCAGCAGGACTGCTTCACAGTTGAAGGAGAAGACCTGAAACATGACTTTGAGCGGCTGCAGCTGGCGATGGAGATGGTCGGCTTCTTACCCGCCACACGCAAACAGTAAGATTGTCGATGTGAAAGCGTCCGACTCCTCGCTGATTACAGGAGCATCCTGTGCTTTTGTTTGTTACAAACCCCTCCTGGATGTAATTTAATGGAGTAATTTCCCAGGCTAACTTCCATGTGAAAGTGATAATGAAGAAGTGCCTTCTTTGGCAGGATCTTCTCTCTGCTGTCGGCGATCCTCCACCTGGGAAACATCCGCTACAAGAAGAAGACCTACAGGGATGACTCCATCGACATCTGTAACCCAGAGGTCCTGCCTATTGTCTCGGAACTGCTGGAGGTGAGCAGCACAGAGGTTTTAGCTCCAGCCCAGGGAAGATTCAGATGAAGGTTTTAGCATCTGGAAGCAAAGTTTCTTTAACATGCCTGAGGGAAAAAGTGCAAGAAATGTAGTACTCTGTTTTACTGGATGGGTGATAAACATGGAGTTTTTTTGTTTAAAACCACACTGTTTGTTTATTCTTCCTCTGTTAATTTGCTACATACCCATAAAAGTTACCTAAAACTCCACTTTCCGTGTCCTTTCAAGACAAAGTAGTGCCGATGACTAAGTATTCCCGTGTTCTGCACTTTCTGGATGCTGAGAAAATGTGATTTCACCTCCCACATGTGCTTGTTTTTACAAAAAGCCTTTTAGAGCGCAGAGTACTCTTAGCTTACAAGCACAGCTTGTGGTGACAGCGGAAGTTAAGAGGTGCTTCAGGTCCCAAAGAGCCGTCCAACCATCCAGCACTTCCACAAAGTACTGTTTGTGTAAAGGCTATTTTCAGACCGTGCTGCTCTGGAAGCGTGTTTTCCCACCAGGAACAGTGTATGTGTGCCTGTCGCTGTCCCCATATCATCTGCAGGGTTAAAATCCTTTTTAAATGAGTATGGAAACATGTCGTTATTGATTCTTATTCTCTTAATCTCCACTTAAATACTTATCATTGTCTTTTTCTTTGTTAATCTCAAGTTTCTTTTACTCTATTTGTCTTTTATATGACACATTTAGCACAAACCCGCAGTAAAGGCAGTCTTGTTATCATGTGAGTCTATATAATCTTACCAGGTTGGCCTTTAGTTTTAAGCTGGGAGGCTGTAGCTCAGGAGGTAAGAGCAGTTGTCTGCCAAACTCAGAGTTAGTGGTTTAATTCCCCACGTCCCAAATGGAGAAAAGCATCCAATAAATGACAAATATGGAAAAACCTGTCAGGCGTGGGTCATTGTGCCACGCAGCGTTTGCAATGCAAGTTTATGATGCTGCAACTGGGCTCATTTTGGACAAGGGCAAACCAATGACTCTCTCACAAACAAACAATCACACACACACACACACACACACACACACACATGTAATGTAAAGCATTTACATACTGTTCTGATTTGTGTCGCCTCCTCATTTTTTGGTGCAAACTGCAAAGATTAGATGGATGTGCTTGTTGATTCTCCGGCAAAACAACGTCCAACGTGTGCCGGAGACTCCTGTCAACAGCCCCGCAGGGATGTTATGACTGGGAAGAGCATACCAGGGTCGTCCCCTAAACCCTCCTCCTCTCCATCCTCCCTGCTTTTTTTTCTTTTTAAACATCCAGACTCGTGTGTGAGAGACTCCCTAGAGAGCCAGAGTGGCAGTGACGTGAACCGAGCCACATGTTTGCCACATGCTCCAGGGTTCAGTGTTTTGGGTTCAAGTTTATTTGGATGTCTGTCCCGGGCAATGGCTTGTTTGTCCACTGGGACGTATAAAACTTCCTTAAAGAGAAAATGAAGAATATCCAAACCACAGTGAAAGAATGAGTCCTATTAGGTCTGACATTTTTAAGACATTTTTGGTACAATTTGGCTAAAAGTCTTTTGAGACCGTTAAAAACACAATGCAGCACAAAGCAAAGGAATGAATGTAGTTAAATAATATTTGCGAATATTATTGCAGAAGTGTAAATGTGTTGTATTTAAACTACACTTTAGCGAAATATTAAAGGATTTGTGTTGTGATATATATTAAAATTAAACATTTATTCTTTAGTTCTTAGGGGAAAAGTTAACGTTTCAGGATTCAGAGTTAATATGAGGTTGAAAAGAAATGTAAATCTATCTGAATTATTTATTTTAACGTGTTTTGCTTTATTTTTACGTCGATTAAATTAGAAGAGATGAAATGAAACAATAATTTTTTAGAGGTGTTGAACCTGCACTACTTTTTCACTGGACATGTTGATAGAAATTTACTGGGAATCCATCTTGCATCCAGTCTCTTCTCTTGGCTCCCTACAGTCAGCCCAAAATGATTGTTTGTCTTTTCTCCTGCTCTGCCACTTTTTTCTCTTTCTTGTCCTGACATGTTTCAAGTTACATCATTCACAAGAAATTCAAAGGAAAATAAGGAAATGTAAAAGGTTTGTGCTTCACTCGTATCAATGCAGGGTATTACAGGTTTACAGGTCCGGAAGTTCACCTGTAAAGGTAATAATTCTAACATTACATAAAGACAAAAAATGTCAGAGTGTTTGTGAGTAGCAGAAGTGCTAGTCGTGTTTATATGTTGTTCCCTCACATACTATGAAAATGCATTCAGTTTTAATAGGGAAAACTCATTTTGAACTGATCGAGTTTTATTCAAAGCAGATTAAAATAAAAATATTATTCTTTACTCGAATCATCTCTGAGCTCTACATAAGCTTATATTCTGCTGTATTTTATTAATGAAGTGCTGCATGGCTTTATTTTAAGACACTTGTGTAAGAGATTCATCTAAATGGTGACACGAGTTGTTTTAGTACAGCTTTATATGGGTCACGCCAGGCTTGAAAACGTCGCTAAAGTGCTCACATCAGCTTTGAATATGACATGACTATCAAATGTTTTATGTGAAAAACACAGTTGAACGTTTAGGGCTGGATGTAAGCCTTGGCACTCGCTGTATGGTAATGTGAAGCACCTCTGCAGGACAGTGTGGATTGATGCATGAATGGGAATGAAGCTGACTGGGACTTCCTGCTTCCTGTGGAGGTGAAACTGGAAGAGGAAGTGGCGCTCATATGAACTGATGCATGGCTGACAAACCACATCCTCTTGGGGGTGGTTAAGTGGCTTGACAGTCAAGATAGAAAGGGGGGGGGGACCACTGTTTGTTTTCTTGAGCTGAATCTTACTGAAAAATCAACTTTTCAGTGAATTGTTTGCTTCTACAATCATAAAAATACTATTTTTTGTTTAACACCAGACTAATTACTTTAAAGTAGTGTTGCCACACTCCTGTGAAACTGGGTATTGTAATTGTAACCGAGCAACAAATGCACAGATAGTACCGGCTAAAGACCAACCACCAGGCTGCAGAATAGGCTTAACTTCTAGTTGAGGGATTACCAGGCAGTGTGAAATGAAGTCTGATTATGCTACACCACCACTCCCCCCCACCCCACCCCCGACCTCCTCCTTTCTTTATCCCACTTTTGTTCATGTCAAAGCCTTCACCAAAGAGCCCCCTGACAAAAATAGACCTGTAATGGTATTAGCAATAACATTATCACCCTGCTTTTTATTCATAAGGACATCAGGCACTCACTCAAAGTGTGTTCTTGCTTGTATTCACGCACACACACACACACACACACACACACACACACACACACACACACACACACATACACATACATGCATACAGACAAAAACATGCACAAAAACTGCTGCACATGATCTGTGCAGCAGCTGTTCAGCCCACTCCCATAATCCCAGTAGATAGAAAAGATGTGTGCAGTGACATCTGCTTCTCCCAATGTGGCCCTGTCATCAGTGGTTTGTCTGGGGCCAAGTTTGCCACAGGCCACATTGGACCGTCCTGCATACGAGTGCAGTGTTTGCAGGCTTATCTTGGTCAGCTGTGCTGCATAGAAGCAACAGGGTTATTATGAGCTTTGTTATTGCATGGAGTCCCGCGACCCCATTCAGGGAATAAGCGGTATATAATGAATGGATGGTTATTGAATGGAGTGACATACAATGATTTAAAAAAAAAAAAAGCTTATATGGGAGTCTCGTATTAAAATACCTGATTTTATTTGTCCCCTTAATGCTTATTAATAACAATAATCATGCATTTTAACAGCCATCTTTTGGGACAGTCCAGGTCGCAGTACAAAGCTAGATTAAAATGCAGGACAAGAAGTAACTCCGTGAGGTACAGAAGAATGAGACTGTTGGTGGTCCTGAAGGTGGGAAATAAGATTTTATTGATACAGAATTTCACAGGAGGCCAGTGGATCGCTGCAGAACAGATGTGATGTGATGGAAAGAGAGGTTTCTGAAAATAATACGGACAGCAGAGAATTGAGTTGTTCTCTGTTCCTGCAGGCACAAAAAGAGTTGCAACCAACAATGTAGCAGAATAGCAGTAGTGGTATAGCAGTACTTAGAGATATTAATGTAATATTACCAAAGAGTGACTCAGCAATTTGTAGAATTACAGATTAATTGTATAGAACATACTAAAAGGGATTATTGGAGTAGTACTATTACTGCACATCGTCTTTCATGTGAGACGGAAACAAATGTCATGATGCCTGATTTCATGACTGGAGAACCGATGCTGAAGCTTTAGATGATTTTGTTTTAAGTTAAAAAGGGAAAAAACAGTCACAGTGTTTGATCTGTTTACATCATGTCGGTGTTAAACTCAAGGTATTTGTTTATTTGCATTTTATTTCAAACTTAAAATCCTGATCCAAAAAGTGAAACCAAAACCAAAGTTTTCACTTTTTAAAGGATATAGAACAAAATCATACTTATTTAGTCCTGATCCTAAAAACCATCACAGTATTTCAGTGAGATATACACAAAAATAATGATACCAACCATGATAAATAGTAATACACAATATAAATTGTTTTAATATTTATGTGTTAATATATTTAATTTTTTATATTTAATGTTTAATTTATTGTTTAGCCTTATTGATCCCTTCACATATTGAATTTATGTATTTTATTTGTGTAGATGTACCATTTGTTTGACTGACAACGTCTTCAATTTGAGTTATTTCCAACCTGATGGGTTTGTTGGTTTTACATGAGTGGATTTAGTAGGATAATGATGTCCGTACTGACATATTGGTTTGAGGCTTTAGATCTTTTTTCCTCAATCATTAATCTTTTTCTCCTTTGTTTTCCAGGTGAAAGAGGAGATGCTGCTTGAAGCCCTGACCACCAGGAAGACGGTGACTGTCGGAGAAAGACTCATTGTTCCCTACAAACTTGCAGAGGTGACCTAGCAAGCTTTCCCCAAACACATTGACTGCTAACCACCTTGTGAAATGTATAAACCTCTTGTGAGTCTGTCCTTGTCCTTTGCTGCCACCACGCATTCAGCCAAACCCACCAGATGTTAAACACAGAGGGACTCTTGGTGTCAGTCTGGAACTAATGGTGCACAGGGCCTGCGTGGTGTGGTGACAGCAGGGGCGCGGCTTGAGCAAATTCCAGTCCGTAAAGCAAAGCAGAGCCGAGCTTTTTGTTGTGAAGCACGTCAGCTGTAGGGGAGATTCTGTGTTTGTGTGTGCATGCTTTGGTGCTTGTCTGGGGAGTTTGTTGTGGCTTTTCCCCAGCCCCCACCACCTCTGTCTAAGCCTCTTTTGATGGGGGTCTTTTCCTCTGCAACTTCCTGTTTCCTGTGGAGACAAGCAACAGGGGTGTTTTTTAACCTTATCCATGCAGTCCTCTAGACTTGCAGTCTGCAAGATGCACCTCTTGGGTCCCTCAGCTGACCCAGATAGGATCCACTGAAGGCTAATGCAGAGCAACAGAATATTAACATTATGTGGGTTTTGTTTATCTCTGTTTCCAAAGCCTTTGGAATTGAACTTGAGCTTCTGGCTGCAGGGTTTTTGTCGTCTAAGGCAGGAAATGTCATGCATATTGACTATTAGCCAGCTCAGCTACAAGGTCCCGGTTCGCTCCCGCTCTCTCATACCCTTATTGCTTCCGTCATGTGGTCTTGTCTAAGGAATGTGCAACCTCCACTGGAATATATAGTACAGAGGCCAGAAACCAGATCCTTGTTAAGTCTGTTTGTCTCTGTCTCCTTTTTTCAGTCACGCATAAATTCTCTTTTTCTGAAGTAGCTGTGAAACAGAATCCGAAATATAATGCTGAATGTGATAAACTTTGTCCTGTGGCCTTCATCAAAGTTCACTTCTGTTATCTTTGATGTTATCTTGAAAAGAAGTAAAGGGAAATAATAGGAAGCATATACCTAGAGATCTTCTAAGGTCTGTGGAGACAAGGCTGAAAATGCAGAATAGCACCATAAACAGTACTGCGTTATATCTGTTACTGTACCACATAGGCGAGGTAGCAGGGTAGCTGTGGGATCAATACTTCTTTGAGTGCTTCCTGGTTTGGAAAGGGACTACAAAATAAGTATTTTTGTGGATACTGAAATGTTTAATATACAAGAAATACAAGAAATGTTTTGAATAAGATGTTTACCACTTTACGTCCTAGCGTATTTGCAATTAACGTATAAATAAAATAAAAATGGGTAAAAATGTCTGGGACAAAATAAGTAAAAGCAAATGAGTAAAATAAATTATTAAATAAATCATTAGCATTAAATAAACATAAGTAATAAATAAAAATAGTAAAATTAATACATAAGAGTTATACTGCAATTATTTTAAAAATATGAGTAAAATTGTAATAATTTAAAAGTTGAATAAACATTCAGATAACAAATTAATACATACACGTTTAATCTTTATAATTTTGACCCAAACAGAGTAACTTCCAACAAAGCTGCCATGCTTTTACCAATGAAACTGGGTCCGGTACCGAGCTGCTTTGTCCCATAACTAAAGACAGAAAGGTCTTCATGCATCACCATCACCACCTTCCACTGACAAAGAGTGGCTGAATAGTTCTGTGTCCGTGGCGTTTCTGCTAATGTGCATGTACTGGGTTGAGGGCAGGGTTGGCTAAAATGTCTTTAAATTCAGTCTCTACCTCGGTTCCTCTCTAAGATGTATCAGAGCAAACACACACACACACACACACACACACACTTAGAGCAGTGAACCCAATCTGACCGAAGGCCGTGGGAGCGAGCTGAGACCACCTGTGGAATCCATAACACGCCTGTTTTTATACAAAGGAAATGTGGAGAAAAAAAAGACGCTGGCAAATGCTTCTGTCTTTTCTCAGAAATGATTTCTTCCTACTTGGATAAGAACATTTGAGAAAGTGTGCAAGGCAGCTGTCTCATCCACCCACAGTTGTGTCAGGGAAATTTAAATGAGGTGTCTCAGTTTGAGTCCCCTGAGTTTCTCCAGAATCATTTTATCCGGATAAATATGGATTGATTAGATGGTATCATGCAGTTACCTTTAAAAATGCTTTGCAGGAATGATGAAGAGTGTGGAAGTAATTTCCTATTATAGCATCAAACTTGTTCTTCCTAATGTTTTTACTTTAAGGTGCCGCAGACAAGGACACCATGAGAAAGGAGAATATGACGTGAAAATACTTTAGATCCTTTCTCTGATCCCCCAAATATGTATTTTTCTTCTCCATCTCACATATTTTTCTTAATAGACACAAATTTGAGCTCCAGTCTATATTACCATCAACAAAACACAAATTCCTTTGCTGTACCTCCTAACTTCAGTGACACATTACACAATTCTTCAGCAAAAAGGAGTTTAGAGGCTTATCAACACATTCGGCTAAAAGCTAATTAGCAAGATGGACCGCTAAACCCAAAGGCTTCAGTACCAGTAACCATCAGAGGTGGGACAAAGTCATTGTGTAGCAAGTGACAAGTAGGTCCCAAGTCACGACTATTAAGTCCCGAGTCAATACAAAAAGTCCAGAGTCATATACAAGTCCTCAACACTGAGTTTTAAGTCTCAGCCAAGTCACCATGAGATCTTTATCAAATTATGTTTTTGTTATAAATATTGAAATATTAAGTTTACACAAAATAATATTTTTCTGAAATTTCTGCTTATTTAAACACTTTTTTAAATTCAACACTTATGTGTTTACAATAAAACAATAAAATATGAACAGGATGCTATTTCCATTTATTCAGTTCAGCAGTGGGAAGGAGGCTTTCAGAAAAGTGAATGACGTTAACATGGAAATAGCTAATATCTCTGCTGTAGCATTTATAGTCTGTTAAAACTTATATAGCATGTCTTTTTATTCTGACTAAAGTGAAGTCTGATACACAAAAAATAACAAAACATGTTTACTTTGTAGTAGCTATAGGTGTGGACTCAATAGATTACTGAGTGCATCATGCTAATGTACTGTTGCTAAGCTAAAATTACCTTCCTAACTTTGACTAGCTAACTTTACTTCCAAGTCAACATCCCAAAGTCAAAGTTAAGTCACAAGTCATTTCAGTGGAAGTCTAAGTCGAGTTGCAAGTCATTTATGAATTTATCAAGTCGAGTTTGTCATTTGTCACTCAAGTCATTAAAATTATGACTTGAGTCTAACTCGAGTCCAAGTTATCTGACTCGAGTCCACACCTCTGATAACCATCAGGTCCTCTAACCTTCCCTGGTGATGCAGATTTCTTCAATATAAGCCATCAAAAGGCTGTGATACTCCTCCCCAACAATTAACAGTAAGCCAGTTTTATGGGACTCCACATGGAAATAAACATTCACCTTACATCAGACTCATTAGCTTCCAGGTAACTGGGAAATTAGCAACATCCCAGTTCATACAGGGTTCCATTAAACACAAACTTTACAGCTAGCTTTGTACTGGTACGGTCTGTCTTGTAGAAGTATAAAAACATGAGCGTGTGAACAGATTGTGTGTGTGTTTCTGATGCAGTGTACTGGAGAATAGGCCCATATCTGTAAAGATAACATAAACTGTTTGTGACGTTTTCATCTGTGTTCCAGAAGAACTGACCCCACCACTCCCTTTTTCCTGTTTACAAGATGGAAACGAGGAGGTGTTTGTGTGTTTGGCAGTCAGGCGCTTATTCAGACACATTTCAGACCAAACTTGTCTTTTAGAGAAGCTGAAGTATGTAAAACCTGGGGGTTTCTCTAATATATTCATGCAGACACTGACGTGCACAGCACCCCCTGCTAAGCAGGCCACGTGCTGTTGTTTTACACCCACTGTGGTTTTCAAGCGAAGGAAAAAGATAAAATGGTAATAACTTCCCCTCCCCTCATGTAATTACAAACACTAGAACTTGGTGTAATTTAACTAAATTCCTGATAAAGTCCTGCTAATTATTTTCTCTGTTTCTTGGGTGGCCCTCCAATAAAGCATCTTCAGCCCATTTGTTTCCAGCTACGTTCGTCCTCGTTCCCATTGTGTTGAATAATTAAATTATATAGAATAACACAGAGACGATACATGCTCACTGAGCATGTCACATTCAATCTGCTAACCCCGAGCTCCTGTTGTTGCATTTAAGTTGTGATTCTTTTTAAAGGACTTTGAATTATTCATGATAATCTTGCATAACTTTATGGAAGCAGGGACGTCACAGGTCCCGCTTGCTAAAAATACCAGGAATGATCAATAATGCAGGAGTGAAGAGACAGCGTTTTAAAGTGCGGTTTAGCTTTGTCATGACATTTCTCTGTGTCGGACCTCTAAAGGGAGAGTGGGAGGACCTGCTTTGAGGCATGATGGGCTTGTTGTTTTTATATCTTTCAGGAGATTTATACATATTGATTGCACATTTTTGCTTTTGGTGCATTTAATTGAGATTAAATGTAGCTCCAGCAACAAAATTCCCAAACTAAACCATCACAAGGGACTAATTCCATGTACCGCACTGCAAGCAGGGGTCCATATCAGGCCTCTGCAGACATTGAGCATACGGGGGGGACTCCATAACCCACCTCCTGCAGACCTAGCTAAAGATCCAGTGTGTCAGATATATAGCTACACCGATTACAAGTTAAATATTCAAAGATGACTTTCCAGCCATGTCACTGGACAAACACAAAGACCTCACACAATAGCAGCGATATGGTTTGTCCTTTCTGGGCTGCCATAGCAACAAGATGGAACAAGGAGGAAGAAGCTGTAAAATAAGTTTCAAAAACAGGCGAGGAAAGTGTTTCACAGGATGCCACCACAGATACAAAGGTTTTACTTACTGATGGACTTATTGAGTTAAAGACTTAGTTAAAGTTGATTAAAGCTCTTATTGTTGCCAAAAAAAAAATGCCATTAAGTCCAAGTCCAAGCTGGTTATGCTTGTTTTTCAGCACATCGGAAGATGGCGTACAAACTTAGTTACTGTTTACCAGTTAAAACAATGTTTTTTCTCTCAGGATAAAAGTAATGTAGTGTTTTTATTTGTGTGTGTTTGTGTGTGTGTGTGTGTAGGCTGGCACAGTGAGGGACTCAATGGCAAAGTCTCTGTACAGCGCCCTGTTTGACTGGATTGTATTCAGAACCAACCATGCTCTGCTCAACAACAAGGACCTGGAGGACAACTCAAAGGTAGGAATGAAAACCTTCAGACATATTCTACACAGAAAGTAACACATAGTGTCACATTCTGCTTATACTTTACTTTTATTTAGCCGTTTAGTTTACAGTGTATCGTCTGTAAGATACATTTAGCTAAAACAATACTTTGAAACAGTTTTTTGTTTTTGGCCCAGTGGGTTTATCTACAGAGTTAGATGGCATAAAACTGTGTGTGTGTGTGTGTGTGTGTGTGTGTCCATGCATGTCAATGTATTAGTCTGTATGCTAGGGACACTTGGACAGATGGCTTCAAGTTCTCCCAGCTCATTTTACTCCCTATGGTCCTCTGAATTCCCTCTGTGTGTGTGTGTCTGTGTGTGTCTGTCTGTGTGTGTGTGTGTGTGTGTCCCTTGGCACATCATCAGATGTGTGGCTGTGTTTTTCAGTGGGTCGATCAGGAGCCACACTGTGTCAAGCTCCTGTTCAGATAAGGGTTAATGTATGCAACCTGTGTTTGTGTGTATTGTAGAGTGGACTGAAAATATGAAGCTTATTTCATAATTAAATGTTTTTTTCTGAGTGAGCGCCTCCCTGAGATCGTGCACATCAATGATGCATGATGACATGAATCTTGCTGACACACAGTGAGCAACTGGAACACAGAGGCTGTAAATAAAGGGATATAAAAAGAAACGTATAATTAAAACATAAGAGACTCGTAGCTTCTGTGTGCTGGTTTTTATCACACTGCCATGTAAAAGCATGTAAACTGGATGTTTTCCCATCAGATCCTGTCTATAGGAGTCCTGGACATCTTTGGCTTTGAGGACTATGAGAACAACAGCTTTGAACAATTCTGCATCAACTTTGCCAACGAGCGTCTCCAGCATTATTTCAACCAACACATCTTCAAACTGGAACAGGTAGAGTACTGGTTTCCTTCCTGCTTCACAACGTTTTATTTCTTTTTCTCTTTTCATTTCATTTCTCCTCTCTCTTTTCTTTCTTTTCTCTCCTCTCCTCTCTCCTCTCCTCTCTCCTCTGTTCTCCTCTCTCCTCTTCTCCTCCTCTCTTCTCTCCCCTCCTCTCCTCTGCTCCCTCTCCTCCCTCTCCTCTCCTCCCCTCTCTCCTCCTCTCCTCTCCTCTCCTCTCCTCTCCTTTCCT
>JBAMIG010000010.1:10402479-10412779 GCA_037177335.1 Kiunga ballochi | reverse complement strand
GTATAGGTGCCCTCTAGGTAGCGACCGTGTGTGGTTATACGTGTATATATATATATATATATATATATATATATATATATATATATACACACAAACATCGCGGACTACCTGTGACCTGAAGGGGACGGGGCTTAACATGCCTTATTCACATTTAAAGAGACGGCACCAAAACAAGTCGCTCTGAAGACTCACATCAAAACAGGGTTATAAGGTGTGTGTGGAGCGATTATAAGCAGGAATTTAGACCAAAGCATTGTGGTTCTACTTTATACAGACAATAAATGAATGATTTACCTGTTAAAAGGAAACATTTAAAGCATCATATATCTCTCCTTTAAGCAAAGCTTTTGGTGACAATAAGGAATCTAATTATAAGTAAATTTGTGAAGCCTTTTATAACACTGAGTTTGAGTAGAGATTTGCTAAAAGTAATTGTAATCCAATAAATCTTCCACGTTTAAATGACTTAACTGTTGTAGCTCTGCTATATATTTTCATTGAGACACATTGATGTTAAAGCAGATTGTTTTAGGGGTTTAGTTACTTGCAGTGTAACCTCAGCACATTTCCCTGCATGACTGTGATCAGTACCAATATATTTTTAACTAGGTGTGCAACCATCTTTGCACTAAGCATCTTTATAATGTTTTAAAATGTTGCATTTAGGGTTAAATTGGGACTGATAGTTGATGTGATATATTCATATCAAATTAATTGTCCTGACCTATTTTGATATCAGGTACCATGAAAGGTCTTTTGGTCATTAAACTGAATAGAAGTGGACATTTGAAAAACACATTTGTACTTTTGTTAGTCTTTTGACGTTTTGTTCTCTTTAGTCATATGAGGCAGAGGTTATGTTTTACTGGGGCGTGTGTTCAAAAAGCTTTGAACGGAAATTTTGGATATGGAATAAGGATCAGGCGATTAGTTTTTGGGGGTGATCCGGATCACTGCTTGGATCCAGGAAAGATTCTTTAATGAGAGATGGGTATAATTTTGTCCTTACAGCTTCTAATGTAAAAATAGTGTCATCTCAGGGCGCTTCACATCATAAGTATCATAAGTTGAATAATGCCTGCAATGCAAAGAAAAATGTTTTATTTCTAGGATTTCTAGCAGAGAAAGACCAGTGTTATTCTATTATAGGAAATACAGCTTTTACGTTGGTTCCTCTGTTATCTTAAAGCCTGACATTTCATGAATGTCAATCGTCAGATGATCCATTTTCAGGTTTGTAATTGTATTCAGTTGCACCGAGTCTAAAATAAAGGCTCTGCTGGTCCTGGATGAAGGCGGCCTTGTAGAAATAATAACTAAAAGTGCATTGATTCAGGATCAAATCCAGAAATGAATCCCAGCAGCGCAGCAGTTGTGTATCTGGCAGTGTGTTGAGCTAGATGATAAAAGTCCAGTCATTCTGCTGTTTAGCTGAACCCTAACCCAACCGCCATCTCTGTCTGCAGCGCTGGACTGTTTATGTTCATGTGCGTATGTGCTCCAGTAAAATGACTGAGGAGTGTGCAGATGTTTATCTCTTCATCAGTGTGTCTGCGTCTAATTGTCTCTCTCTGACTCAACACATGTGTACACAGGCTTCCTCGCAGACACAACAAAATTAGCCACATGAACTGTATCCTCTGTGCGCTTTTCCTTGATGGAGTTAAAACGAAAGCACGCAGTTTCTTTTTACGGCCCTGCTTTCGTTTCTGCGTGATCCGGTGCAACCTCTGAGTGGAGCCAAACACTCCACATGCTCCGAGTGCTTTGTGGGTGATTCAGCAGCCTAAAAAAGGAGAAGGGGAAAGTAGACGTGCCTCGTGTAGAAAAGTATGTGCGGAAACTGCCTTTTAATGTAGATTTCTGTTTCTCATTCATTGTTGTAATGTTGGTTTAGAGAAACATGGCGACTGGAATAGGAAAGACACTAAATACTTTTTCACCTATAAATGTGAAAAGCCTTGAACTCTGAGCACTGTGGGTACCAGCGAGCTCTGTTTGCATAGAAAACAGTCTCTTCTTCTTCTCTTTTATTTATCAGAGCAAAAGAAACCCCCTCCTTTTCTTCTCGGCTTACTGCCTCCCTGGAGCTGACTGTATTTTGAAACATCTGCTCTTTCCCAGCAGCCTGATGGAAAGATGCACCGACTGGAGCTAGAACTGTTTACATGTCGTTCTCAAGCGTACCTTAACAGCAGCGTCTCTCGGAGAGGAAAACGTAGCACACGTACTCGGCATCCCCTGTCTTTTCTCTCAACTGGCTCCTCTGTCCGGTGTCTTTACCTTAAGGCATTAATGGGACATTTGTTATACGTCATCCCGGCTTCTAGGGGGATTTGGCCTGAATGACAGCACTTTTACCAGCCAGGTGTTTTTATAGATGATTCCACTTTAGTGCAGGGAAACCATTGCTGGGATTTTGGGTCCATTACCATGGAAAGTATGCAGAAGTGTTAAGCTCTCTGACTCATTTGAGCCACGTTTTTCTTTCCCTTCAGGGTTTCCGGGCATATCAGCGCTGGAAAATAGCTCTGCCATTTTATTTGAACCCCAAATTGCTTGTGTTTGCCCCCCTACAGGAGGAGTACAGGGCAGAGGGCATCACCTGGCACAACATCGACTACATAGACAACAGCGGCTGCCTCAACCTCATCAGCAAGAAACCCACAGCTCTGTTCCACCTGCTGGATGAGGAGTGCAAGTACGCCTCCTGTTGATTTCAGCTGATCGTCTGGTTGACAGTTTACAGACATAACACATAATGGTTCCCCTTAAATCTAAAGAAAACATGTTGTGTTTCATGCAGCTGCAGTTATTTGTTGGTTTTAGCTGCTTTGTAACAGAGTTCTATCCAGTTGTATCAGTTTAGAAATGAGGCACTTTATCACTTCTGCATAGGCGCCACTTGTTTCCATCAGAGGTTGTTGCTTGATGAGTATTTATTTAATGTATCCGCTCTTTAACCTTTAGTGTGATTGACCTCATATTACTGCTCAGCTTAAAGCATGTTCTCCCTGCTTTTTCTGTACAAAAATATTCTTCTTCAGGTCAGTCCTACACATCCACTATAAATGAAATTCAATACACCACAGTCTTCCCCCTCGCCATACCGGCCAGTATGCATGCAGTCTCGCTCCTCTACATTAGCCATCATCCTACCTACAGTATGGACTAGCTGCTTCATCTGGAACTAATAATACACATTTATGTGTTCCCGTGAGAAGGGGGTCACTTTTGGAGAATTTGGCCCAATGCTGATTTTTTCCAGGGTAAAAAGACGGGGGACAAAAGTCAGTTTAGTGGGTTTTTTGGTTCCAGTGGAAGGAGCTTCATGCTGAATGATTACAGAAAAAGAAAGGCGCTTAGAGATCTCATCATTCACAGTTAGTGGAGCTGGCGAGGCATCAGGGCCTCTTGAGAGATGGATTAGGTTATTGGTGAAAAGGGGATGAGCGTGGGGGTGCATTTCTGTTCTACAGCATCAAGCTTTAGGACCCATGCTACTTCAATTAGCAATGTTGCAGACGTGCAACGAGGAGAGGTTGAGATGATATGAAACATCTCTAGGAATGTGGATGCAGCCTGCTGTAATGGGAGAAATGTCCATATATCAAAGGTGAAACCAGTAAAAAATGTGCAAGCAAGAGCGGTGTTGCTCTGGTTGGATTTAAACCACAATGATACGTTTAAAATCACAATATTTTCCTCCAGGGTTTGAGGAAAACGTGTGGATTTAAGCAGGGCTCTGGTAAAAACTGCAGGGCATCATCCTGCAGGGAGCAGATGTAAAGTAAAACTGAGTAAACATTAAAGCTAATAAATGTGCTACTGTGTGTCACCTTCACTTTGAAATGGATGAGACGACACCAGAACATGTCTGCAAAATCAATACGGAGTCCAAACCGGAGCAATAAGCAGGAGGTTTCTTTGCTTTTTCCAGTTTCCCTCAAGCTTCTAATCAGACTTTGCTGGACAAGTTCAAGCGTCAGCATGAAGGAAACGGTTACATCGAGTTCCCTGCCGTCATGGAGCCCGCCTTCATCATCAGACACTACGCCGGGAAAGTCAAGTACGGAGTCAAGGTGAGATATCTGTAAATGTGAGGGTGCTTCACCTTTCTCTGTCTTCTTTTTTGTATGTTCAGAGTAACATTTCCACAGTTTAGCAGCATCAAAACCAAAATCTCTTCACAATATAGGCATCAGACACAATGTTGGTACAGAAACGGCTGATTTTCTGCAGCTAAATTTCACTCTCTCAGCTGCATTTTGATGATAAGCACATGTGCTGGAGCGGTTTCAGCGTATTGTTTCACTGTATGATATAAATCCATAACAGCTGGTTATCATGGCTGGGGAAAAGGCTCTCATATCAGCTGCAAGCCAACGAGCCGCTCAGTGTTGGCTGCACAGCTAGTTTGGAGAAGTGACGTTGAACTCCCAGCTGACTTGTATCATATGAAGAGAGGAGACTTTAAAAGGTATTTTGTTCGTAGCTTTGTTATCAGAGAGATTTAATTTCTCACAGATGGATGGGTCAGAAGACGTGAGTCTTGCATGGATAGAGATATATCGTTCACAAAGGAAAACATGTATGAAAAGTTATTTACATTAATACTCCAATACTCCCTTATTTAAATAAAAGCTTTTACATAACTGGACATTATTTAAAAAAAACCTTTTGCTGTCTTAAAATGACATAGATACTGTTTGTATAAATTTCACACCAGCTAAAACGACAATTTAGGAGCATTTAAAACATTTACCAGCATTAACTTGAGTGAATCATTTCCTCTATGGTGGTTTCAGTGTTGTGGAGGATTGTAACTTCGCTTTGCTTATCAGTGTTGCTAAAATTTGCATCTTTTGAATATGCACAGCTTTGTTACGGTCCTTCCATGACCTTTTAGTAGGCTATGGCTAAAGTCTGGACTTTAACGGATCATTTCATTACCTCGGTTATTTTCTGTTTTAGTCATTTTGTTGTAGATTTGCTGCTGCATTTGCGACCATTACCCTGTTAAAATTCAACTGTCAGACAAATAGGCTCATATTTTATTCCAGAGAATAACCAGGTGTGCAGATCCTATGGCTGCACAACGAGCCCAAACCATCAGCACCCCACCACCATGCCTGATGGTTGACTATGGTTGTGTGGTTTGGTCACCAGGTGTCTTCACTTCACACACACATTGTTCTTTAAAAGGAGAGAGAAGATTTCTTCTGTAAACTCTCCCAACAAGCCTTACTTATTCAGCGCTTTCATTAAATATTTTATTAGCTTAAACATTTAGCATGCTAACTAAGGCCTCTTGCAGTGATGCCCTCACAGGAAGATTAAAAACTGCTAAATCTTTTTCATTTGTGGATAATCCCAGACCAACAAACTGGCAAAAACATCTGCTTTTATGAGGTTCTCACCCCACTGATGATTTGTTAGTTAAGAACAAATAATAGCAGCTAGCTGCTACTGAACCTCTTAGCTCCTTGGACAGTATTGAGTATTAATGTCACATCGTGTGTAGATGTGTTATTTAGCATATTTTCTACTGTAGAAGTGAAAAAGGTTGAGTAAAGTAAAGGTTAGTTGAACTTTAATAGAAAGAGTTTATAATATGAAACTGTTCTCCTCATTATGTAGAAACAACAGGGAAGCCATAGTGTTTGTATGTAGCTGTAAACTTTGCTGCCAGGTGGTTTTCCACTGCTTAAAGTACAATAAAAAACACATTACACAAGATGACTGCTGCCATTGTTTGTTGTGAAACTGAAGCTGTTTTATATGTTTAAAAAAGTTAAGCTTAACAATGCTTTTGCCTTTCATTGCTTCTGCAGGTTGTGGGAAAATCAATCAGTCATTTCTAAAGGTAATTATCATACAAACACAGTCCTGGGAAATAAAGTGTGGCTTGTGTTTCTGTGTTTTTCAGGACTTTCGAGAGAAAAACACGGACCACATGCGCCCTGACATTGTTGCCTTGCTGAAGAGCAGCAAGAATGCCTTTATCTGTGGCCTGATGGGAATCGACCCTGTGGCGACGTTCCGCTGGGCTGTCCTTCGTGCTTACTTCAGGGCTCATGTGGCTTTCAGAGAAGCAGGCCGCAGACACATCCACAAAAAAACAGGTGAGGAAGAGTCAACGGATCAAGTGTATTAATCAGATTAAAGCTTAAAGGATCCTTTTGAATATTTTACTGTTAATCACCTTTTCTGATATGTTTCATTTAGTTTTTATTATGGTTATTTATTTAGAGATTGTATTTAGAGATTGTTGTCAGGTTATATGTCTCATTTTGTTCTAATTTAGCTCTGCAGTTGTAGGAATATTTCTGAAGAGAAAACAAAGTAGGGTCATGTTTCTAACCTGTAATGTGAACTACTGTCTGTAATAAAGCTATTAGTGCCACCATTTAAATTATCGCCTTTCTTTCCATGTTTTAGGGAACGACTCCTCAGTTCCCTGTACTGTTGCAAAAACTGTCGACAATTTCAGTTTCCTTCACCACCCGGTTCACCAGAGGAGCCTTGAGATCCTTCAAAGATGTAAAGATGAGAAATACAGTAAGTGACTGCAGGTTTTTGGAAACCGGAAGTAGGAAGAAAGGTGGAGAAAAGACGCCTCCATAGCCACAGCTCCGTAACAGCATTGATACAATCAGTAGGGCAGTAATGCTGCTTTTCAGATTTCATGCATTGTCTTTTATACACAGTCTATAGCCAATACCCAGGAGAGCAAATAAAGGTGCAGAAATGTTGCTCCTTTGTGGGAGAAATTTCACCCCCCAAATTGACTTTACCAATAGAAGCAGCCCGATTTATCCTGCCGCTGATCAGCTGTGAGTCAAACGTGTTGCAACATACACAAGACTAAACCTGAACAGTGGAAATGTAAAGTAAACTGTCTGACAGGTAAGATGCAGCTGACAAACTCAGTTCATCACAAACTGGAGCAGGCACCAATAAAACGTTCTTAGTCTGATTGATCAGCTTTCTCCTAGCTGATTGAGCCTCTGATATAGGATGAAAATAGATGCCAGAGGGGGAATGAGGGGGAAGTGGTTTTCAGGTAATTGGAAGGTTAAAAGGTCGATCCATCTGGCCTCATCATCAAATTATGAGTCAAACCTCATCTTAATGGGTTCACCGTATGAAAACCTATTGTAATGATGAGACTGCTGTGTTAAATAGATAATGATTATCAGTAGTAGTTTTGGTACTTTTACTAACAATAATAGTCAAGTTAACTTTAATAATTGTATTTTTTACTGTAATTGTATTTATAGGGACTATTGTGGTTTTCATTTCTTATTTTATTATTGACATATTGTTCAATCCTGCTCTTTCTATCTGACATTGTTCAGTTCACATACTACTCCCCAGAATAGCAGAGAACTGGAGACACAACTAACTCTTCACTACATATTATATTATTGTTCCGCTGTGTTTTTGATTTAAAGAAGAATAAAACTAGTCACATGCATAGGGAAAATGTTGCGGTTTTTTTTCCCATCTTGGGATTAATTCTTAGTTTATCCCCCCCACATCTCTGATTCTTCACACTGAAAGTGCTCTGCTGCAGATAAGACACCAGCTGCAGCCAGGTGCAGAGTGAAACAAGAGCAGGACTGTATTAGTGACAGATCAATAATAAAATGTTAAAATGTATGATGTAAGGGCTTCTGTGTGATGAATTGTGCTTCATACCCAAAAAAATAAGTTGTCATCAGTGTTTTCATGTGACTTTCCTGCCCTACCCTCTTACATCTCATCATCCAGGTATCGCAAGGAAAAATCCACGAACACCTTTGTCTGATCTCCAAGGCACCAACGCCCTGAACGAGAAAGCCAGCTGGTCAGTACAAGAAAACGACAACATGATACAAACCAGCAAATCAAAAATCACTTCTGAATAATTAATAATGTATCAGATTACTCCCTGTGGGGCAGATGACTGTACTCCCAAACCCGCTCATGTATCGATGCTTCATTGTTTCCTCCTCTAGGGATGGCTTTGGCGTTGGGTATAACGGTCGCAGCTCCAGACTGGGTCGTGTCTCTTCATCAGGAAGCCCCGCCCTGGAGGAAGATGGGATCTTCCTGAACTCGGCCAACAGTAAGCTCCTGGAGAGAGCTCAGGGAATCCTACTGTGAGTGACACATCTGTGCAAACCCACTGATGAATAAAGAAAATCAAAGATGGCAAACTGCACAGACACTGTTCTAATAAATAATAATTAGTTTTTTGCAGTTTTTATTTGCTGATTGAACAGAAATAAACTTGTTTCTCATCTTTAGGAGGAACAAAAACTGCAAAACTAAACTGACCCTTCCCAAGGTGAGACCCAAACCTGACATCATAAAAGTCAGTTAATATCCATTAAGTGTAAAATAAACTGAATTGTTGTCTGGTTTTTTGTGCAGCACTTGCTGGACGTGAAGTCTCTGCGCTACCTGAGCAGTGTCACGCTCCACGACCGCATCACAAAGTCACTACTTCATCTGCACAAGAAGAAGAAACCACCCAGCATCAGTGCGCAATTCCAGGTCAGTGCTGCTGTCGCCCCCTGCTGGAGGACTCTGACAAGTACAACAACATCAAGTTATAGTGGACAGAAAAGTTCCATCCTACTGAACTGCTCTGTATCCTGCTAATGTTTACGTCTTGTGGACTCACCAAAGCTAATTTCTGTCAAACACAAGTTGGTCGAGCTTAAATGTCAGCGTAATACAATAACTGCATGTTGCCTTTCATGCTAAAGGCAGATGTTGCATCACAGGTTTGCGTTTGTGCTTGCAGGCTTCGCTCAATAAGCTGATGGAGACTCTGGATCAGTCTGAGCCGTATTTCGTCAAGTGTATTCGCTCCAATGCAGAGAAGGTAGTTTCTGCTTTACCTGAGGCTTTACCGAGATATTCATGTTTTCCTTTTTCCACACTGTTTCAATCTTTTACTGCATCCTCCAGCTGCCACTGCGTTTCACTGACAGTCTGGTGCTCAGACAGCTGAGGTACACAGGAATGCTGGAAACCGTCCGGATCCGACAGTCAGGATACAGCATCAAGTACAGCTTCCAGGTAAAACCTGCTGTGGTTTGTAAGCAGCACCGTGCAACACACGAGCTTACCTCCTAGCTTAAATGATATTTTCTTATTGGTCAAACGTGTATCTTCTTCAGGACTTTGTGCGACACTTTCATGTACTGCTGCCTCGGGGCACAAGCCCAACAAAGTCGGGTATCAGAGAGTTCTTCAGACGAATCCACCTGCCTCCTGCAGGGTACCAAGTGGGAAACACAATGGTGCGTTTTTTTTGTTAGGGGAGGGGATGCATGCATTTCTGCTGAGCTGCAGTGTCATGATGAGGTGTTTTCATGCAACAGGTGTTTCTGCGTGAGGCGGAGCGGCAGCGTCTTCAGACCCTTCTCCACCAGGAAGTACTGCGGCGAATCGTCACGCTGCAGCGCCGCTTTCGGGCCGTCCTGGAGAGGAAGCACTTTGTCAGCATGCGGAGAGCGGCGTGTACCATTCAGGTCAGGCTACAACGGGAACGCCGCTCTGGTTCCGCAGTTATGTTTCTATGGTTTACTGCTGTCAGGACAACTTTGCTCCTGAATAAATCCTAAGTTGTGTGTTTTTATACAGAGGCGGTTTAGTAAATAAACTGAATCTGTTACAGATTGGCTGTTAAAATTGTCCTTTAAATATTTATGCACACTTTTTTTTTTACTTGATATTCCAGTAACTGAATTTGGCTATTTTGATAAAGTGAGGAGCGTAAGGTGTGTGTTTACAGCACTTGGCTTCTTTCTGCCGACATAAAAAGAGTGTTTGACAGCAGTAGTTGCACTAGCCAAAGTAAAGTGCTTTGGAAAGTTTAAAGGCCTCGCTGCTGATGATAAAATATTGCAGGTTTACTTTACTCAGGAATGTGTCTTTGACATTTCTAAACAACTGCAGTTTCCAAGATTATCATCTGAAACGGCTTAAAAGAAGATGTGAGATGATGCATCCTTTTCACGACGTCTGGAAGAAGACTCCATCCATCAGCCATGGCTGAAAATGAATTCTTTCAGATGAGCTGCTAAAATAACCAGTGTTGGGACCTTTACTTTGAAAAAGTAATTAGTTTTAGTTACTAGTTACTTCTCCAAAAAAGTAACTGAGTTAGTAATTGAGTTACTCCACTACAAAAGTAACTGGTTTTCAGGAAAAGTAACTATTAAATTATTTATTATTTTAAATGTCAACAAATGTGGATTTTTCACAACAGGCTTAACAAGCCAGGTGCAGAGAGTAGAAC
>JBAMIG010000010.1:10384107-10398583 GCA_037177335.1 Kiunga ballochi | reverse complement strand
ACAATCCATTCAGATACCATTCCATCTGCTACACCTGCATGTAAAACAAAGGATATTTCCTGGGATCCTGCAGAGTCCTGTGTTGCTGTGAAATCCTGGATTTTAAAGATGTCTCTCAAAAAAAAACTTTGGTTTTTTTCCCAATTTAAAGTTTTTTTTTCTCTTTCTCTAAAGACTCATTTAAACAAAAACAACACAATCACATCCATCACTGTCCATCACTTCCTGCTTAAATGAATGAATCATTCAAACATTTCTTTGTGAAATCATTAAACTGTTGTGCAGGTCCGATAAGGACTTGGTGAACCAGGAGAGATCGCTGTCCCTCTCAATGCACAGAGACGACTCCAAATCTGCTGGATCCAGAAACAGAGAGGTGAGTGGCCCGTGTCCGGCCCGTGGGATCACTTCCCGGGCATGTTGTTCGCACATTGCCACATCGTTCCGTTTTTCCCCAAGCACAAAAACAAGCATTTAAACGCAAACACACAGCTGATCTGTTCCTGTGGTTGCCTGGAAGCAGGTGGGCCGCCCCGGCCCCAAAAAGAAAGCTCGAATGTCCCGGACGCGCTCAGACTTCCTCACCCGTTGTAACTCAGAGGGAGCCACCCAGTCAGACGACGACGACGAGTACTACATCCCCGTTTACTCCTGCACGCTGCCCCCTTCCTTGTCTCCCCCACGAGCCCATCCTGAGGCTGACTGTCACAGTGACTCCGAGATGGTAAAAATACCGGATCTCCAGAGGTCCCCTGACCTCCAAACATTTTCTGTCCACTTCAGTCCCCCTTCCACCTTTTTCCTGGTGGATTTGGCCACATGGCAGGGGGAGGAGCTTTTTAACACTTCTAACCCCACCAAACAGACATTCCTCCACTAATAAAAAGCACATTTTCCAGCACAGATGATATGAAAAGATCGCAACACTGACTTCCTGTAGAGAGGAGGCTTGCACCTTGCTTTCTTGCTACTGGTTTGAAAGGAAGTCCAAGACATCACCACCTTCCTCTATCACCTATCTCTTTAAAGGGATACAGCATAAAACACGCCACGTTGTGAAGTCATCAACATTTTCCTTTATTTTTTAATAGATTAAGCGCGCTGTAGTAGCTCCAGGCTGTAAAAACACACAAATTCACATCTGAAATACCAAAAATCAGCAAAAAAAAACAACACTTTTTATAAGTTGTATTCAGTAAATATTTGTTGATTCTAACGTGTAGACTATTATTTGACTGTGAATTTTAAAGGAAAGCTCCTTATTTGGTTAAGTTTTGGCTCTGCAACAACTAAAACAAACCTAAAATTATCACCCTTTCATAAATTAATGAGCATATTTCTCACAATGTGGCAGCTGTCTTGAAGGAAAGATAAAAAACATTTAAACATCAGCGAATCAGTGTATCCCTGTAAGTAATCACTTCACACTGAGGAGTCGGAGGCTTTGCAACTGATAGGTGGTGCTCAGAGCATCATTTTGGTCTCCTACAAAATAAAAGCATGCATGATGCATGCCAACCACCTCGCCTGCATGTTGGAGCTGATAAAACCTCAGAAACAAGTTAACTTTTCACTAATCGGTATGTTTTCTAACAGAATATGAGTAAACAGTATGGCTTCTAGCTGTTTGGCCCAGTTTGCGCTGGTTCTGCTGAATTCTTCTGTAGATGTTAGGGATGTTTTTACAATACGTTTAGTTTTACACTCTAACTTTACTCACTTTACCTTTTATACTCTCAACTGTGCTTCAGTAGTCCAGCCTGTATTTAACAGGAAACGATCCTAAACCTCCCCAAACCTTATCAGCTGACTGGGTTTGGGTTTTCTGCGCTTTACACCCGTTTTCATTTTGCATTGTTTGCTTTTCCTGCAGTCATCTCACAAAGACCAGAAGAAGATTTATAAGACCATGTCCTCAGGAGATCTTGGCAAAGTGGAGATCCTGAGGAAAACCTCCAGTCAGGAGGGAAGGTAGATCCTTTGTCTCTTAACAGTTTAATGAACACGTGTTTTCTTAGTTTTTATGATGGAATTTTACTTTTACTATGATTTTTTTAAAATATTCTCCAGCAGAGTGAGAGGAAAGATGAGATTCTGGAACAAGTCAAAACACGGTGATAAAAAACTGTCAAGAGAGAAGCAGGCCAGCAGGACAGAAGCTGGAGAAACACAAGGTAAAAGAAAAAGAAAAGAAACCTCCTTCCTGTCCTGGATGAATTCATCTCATTCTGTCTCCATCTCTGTTTCCAAGAAGGTCCATCTCCTCCCCACAGTCCAGACCTGGAGACGGCCCCTTCTCACGGGGTCCGGACCAGTAAGGAGAACAAAGAGCCGTCTCCTAAAATGAGGCGGCGGCGCAGCGTGAAGATCAGCAGCATCACTCTGGAGCCAGCCGTGTGGCAGAACGATGCTCTGAACATCCTCACCTCCGCTCACGACTACCGCAGCATGAACGACTTCCTCATGAAGAAGGTCCTGACCCACTCACTTCAGCTAGCTCACGGTTCCGCACGGCTCCAGAGCTCATGCGTAACACTGAATTAGTTTTACCTGAAAATGTTCTGGAGCATAATTATTACCGTACAGTGTGATGATCGCTGATTACTTGTCTACAGATCGCTGATCTGGACTCTGAGGATGGTAAAAAGGACACCATGGTAGATGTCGTCTTTAAGAAAGCCCTGAAGGAGTTCAGAATCAACATCTTCAATTCGTACTCCACGGCTCTGGCTGTGAGTCTTTCACACATAGACTGTGCGTGTGCCCCTTAAATGACATGCCATCCATATGTTTCCTTCCTGTTCTTTTGCTGCTAGATGGATGATGGGAAGAGTATTCGTTATAAGGACCTGTACGCGCTGTTTGAGCACATCCTGGAGAAAACCATGCGGGTGGAGCAGAGAGACTGGAGCGAGTCACCTGTGAAGGTGTGGGTCAACACCTTCAAGGTCTTCCTGGATGAATTTATGACAGAGTACAAACCCATGGAGGGAACCATCGGCAGGGTAAGAAACTAGATGGAGTCGCTCAGCAGGGATGGAGAGATGATGGTTTGTGCCGTTGGGCTGAAATCGTGGATGTTGTGAAATCATCAGCTGTTGTAACATCATATTAGGAACAAATACACAAAAAAAGAAAATATTTCTGACCAAGGAGCCCTTCACCTTTTGCTTTGACTAATATTTGACTGTCAGAGGTTATATTGTTAACCGGTTTTTGCATATTATAATAATTAATCTCATTGTTTGAGAACATTTGGTTTTTAGAAGATTCTTTATATTATTAAATAATTTGTTCCATGCGGACATATGGATAAATGTTCATCATCTAGAATTAAAAAAGGGGGGATTTGGTGGCTGTTTGGTGGATAGATTTAGTGCAATCACTCCATGATACATGAATTAAGATGCATGATGACACTGTGGTCTTATTTTCTCATTACTAATAATAACAAATCTACTGCGTACCATCGAATACAAACTTTCCTATCTGTGTGAAATGACCTTGAAGTATCCATTATAGAAACTGCTCACCTTCTCTAAATACTAATGAAGGAGGGTAACTGGTTCCCTGGATCAATTCCATATTATTCCCACAATTCCAGTTTCCAGTGACACTGCTCTATATGTATCCAGTTGTACTAACTGGATACATTTAATCTAGTTAAACAGTTTAACAGCAACATGTCCATTAGTCTGTGTGTTATACTGACGCTTAGGTAACAAGTGAAACCCTTTTGTCTCGTTTCAGGCTCCAAAGCGTGAGCGTAAGAAGTCCCGGAAGAAGGAAACCGACATTGTGAGTTTAAGTTTCTGAAGCACTTGTTTGGTTAAGACTGATCCAAACGGACTGATGGTTCTGCTGCTGCCTGCAGGTGGAGGAACACAATGGCCACATCTTCAAGTCCACCCAGTACAGCATCCCCACCTACTGCGAGTACTGCTCTTCCCTCATCTGGATGATGGATCGAGCCTGCGTCTGCAAACGTAAGGGTTTGTGCTTACCTGTAAGGAGTAACCAATCACGGGCCACTTTAGGCTCGGACCAGAACTGCGTTAGTGTTTTTGTGGCATAGAAGCAGGAAACATGAATGCATCCATGTTTTTATGTTGACACAAATCCTTCACATGGAGACTCATAAGACCAGGCCATGTTTTTGCCTCTTTTGTGGTGATTGTTTTAGTTGTAGCCTCCCTTTTCTCATGTTAGCTAACAGGAGTGGCACTCAGTGCAGTTAGCCCATCTGTTGTGTTGAAAGAGGGCATTTTGTTGAGTTCCCGCTGCTTTCCATCATCTTCAACCCATTCTCCTCAGACCTCTGATGACATTTTCATCTGTCTCTCTGGATATTTTCTCATGGCAGTTGGTACCAGACAGAAATCACGTTTCTGACTTGTACTGCTGCTCAGATTCAACCTTAGCAAGTTGTCTTGACTATGTGTGTTTCCCCAAAATGTATCGAGATGCCGTCGTGCGATTGGCCGATAAGCTGTTTATGGTACCCGACAATCCAAGATGCGTACCTGATGAAGTATCCTGTGAATATTTCCACCAGATAATATTATTTTTTGCTTTCAGCCTGAATACTAGCTGTAAAAAAATCTGCAGGTCTTCCCAGAATTTCACAAAGGCTCCCGGTTACCCCACCCTCCCCCCAGCAGTTGCTAATGCCCTCCTAACTCATTTATCCACTGCCTCTCATGCTAGTTTCCATCTTTGTGGCTCTAAACACCCTCTCCTGATCCTTTCACATAAACACACACACACACACTTATCACCACAAAATGAACACACTCTCCATGCGTGCCTGTGTATCAGCCAAATTTGATTAAACCCCCCTGCTGCTTTCATAAATCTTGTCTTCTATCTAGTTACGCGGCTCCATCTGCACTTTGAGGGAGCAGACTCTCGCATCCAGCGCTTACCTGAGTTTTTAAACTCGTGACCAGCTGCTGCTGTGTCCGATAAGGGAGGAGTTTGTAGAGATGAAGCTGTCAGTCTGACTACATCGTGTTTTGTGTGTCTGCAGTGTGTCGCTACGCCTGTCACAGGAAGTGCTGCTCCAAAATGACGACCAAGTGCAGTAAAAAGGTGGGTGGCTGTTTTCTGCCTGCACGTCTCTAAAACTACTTGTTTTGGCTCCTTATTGCGTGCATTTATTTCAGTGAATGATCCTGCTGAATTGTTTTGTATTTGTCTTTTACCTGTGAAGTAAACGTCAAAATAAGAGTAAGGAAATGATCATACATTTTAGTGGGTTGTTGGTCATTAATGCTGTTTTTCTCGGTACAATTTACCGCCTTTAATCCCCTGCAGTATATTATGATGTGCCTCTGTTTGCCTGAAAGCTGAAATATGATACTTCTCATCTTGGAGGAGCAGCTGGACATCTTTTTGGTTCTTGTTGATGCTTCACCTCTGATTGGATGAGCTTTTGTCTACTGGGGCCTCCTGGGCACTAACCCTTATGTGGGCTCGTTCACACCCCACCCTCACCATCCTGTGTGTCACTGCTTTAAATGTAGAAGTTTTAAATGAGAGAAACACACATGAGGGTCAAATAAATGCCACTTTGTATCTGTTATGTATTAAACTTTGTAAAACATGTGACATATAGGTGTTTTTCTGCCTGAACTCTCCTATTAAACCCTATTTATGTTGGATTAGCCAGAAAAACGATCTGAATCAATCACTCAATCATCGGGCTGTCATGTTGTGAGCTTCCTGTACACAAAGAGTGAAATGACTCTATTCTGTGCTTATTTCTGCACGCAAGTACGATCCGGAGCTGTCGTCGCGGCAGTTTGGTGTGGAGCTCTCCCGTCTGACCAGCGAGGAGCGCACAGTTCCCCAGCTGGTGGAGAAACTCATCAACTACATCGAGATGCATGGCCTCTACACCGAGGGGATTTACAGAAAGTCCGGCTCCACCAATAAGATCAAAGAACTCCGACAGGGGTTGGACACAGGTGAGACGATCAAAGACCCCGAAGTAACAACAGCTTTTGAAGTTCTCCTTGTGTAATCTGAGGAGATGCACTGATGGGTAACAGTAAACAGACTAACAGTCCGTTTACAGCTATGCTCATCATGCAAAGACCCAGTGTGATGCTTTCTGTTTGGATGTGTCCAGAATAAAACCGTTCAAAGCTTTAGGACGGGCCGCTGTAACTTCAGTCTGGTTAAAATGCCTGAACCTCTTTTTCTCTTAGATGTAAGCAGCGTGAATCTGGATGACTACAACATCCACGTAATCGCCAGCGTGCTCAAACAGTGGCTTCGGGACTTGCCCAGCCCTCTCATGACGTTTGAGCTGTACGAGGAGTTCCTTCGAGCCATGGGTAAGCTCCTAATCTGATCCGTTTGGGTTTGTTTTGCTGCAGCTGCTCGCTCTGACTTTGTGCTTTAATTGTTTTTTCTTTTCTCCTCCAGGTCAGCCGGACAAGCGGGAAGTGATTAGAGGGGTGTACTCTGTGATCGACCAGCTCAGCAGGACGCATCTCAACACGCTGGAGCGCCTCATCTTCCATCTGGTCAGGTGAGCGATGAGATAAACAAACATGATTGCAGCTTGTGCAGCTACATACGAGTGGCTGAATCTATTATTATTATTATTATTTCTCTATGAGGATCAGTTATTCTGGTTTGGCATAACACTGAAAATAGACATTGTGCAGTGATTAACATGTGGGATTGAACTTAAACAGATTGTCTCCATGTTTGCTACAGAATTGCCCTGCAGGAGGAGACAAACAGGATGTCTGCCAACGCCCTCGCTATTGTTTTTGCTCCCTGCATCCTTCGCTGCCCCGACACCATCGACCCACTGCAGAGCGTCCAAGACATCAGCAAAACCACAGCGTATGTCCGACACAATCCTCTGCAGAGCCACTAATTTATTCAGGCATTCTTTTTCTTTCTTGTTGAAATAATAATAATAATAATTTTATATTATATAGATTTAGTTTTTCAGTATGAAGGCTTTATGTATCAATCATTTTTCTAGGTTTCTGAATAGCTGAGTGTAGAGTTTGGTTAACCTAATGCTATTGCAGGCTAATTATTATTGCAGAAACCTTCTCAGTTATTGCAGAAGTGGTGGGTTTTAGTTAATATGTTGTCCCACTTGCAGCAATCAGAAAATAACCCGAAGCTTGTCTCTATCTCTGTATATTATTTTGTTTTATTACATTTTTTTTGACAACTTGTCTGAATTTTGTTTAAAGAGTTGTTTCATGATGACATTAAGCTGGAATATATATAAGACCCTGCAATGTGCATACAGGCATATAAAGCATGTCCTACTTTTAGTTTAATAAACTAAAACTATTGTGTATAAATAAATACCCTGTGTAGCAAATGCACATTCTGCAAGCAGCATCATATCAGTGGAGTGAAACCATCAGCCAGTCGAGTTTCAGCCGATCTGATCCCCTCTGATGTGTCTGCAGGTGTGTGGAGTTGATCATCAATGAGCAGATGAACAAGTATAAAGCTCGTCTAAAAGACATCAGCAGTCTGGAGTTTGCTGAGAGCAAAGCCAAGAGCAGACTAACCCACATCCGGACATCAATGGTAAGATCAGAGTAAACGTCCAAAAACGATCAGCAGGAGATTTAACACGTGTAATACTTATTGCACTTCACTTTGTTTCCACTCACTCATCATTTGGACTGAAGCACTTTTCAGCTCCATGGCTTCCAAACAGCCATGGCAGGCTCCATTTCTTTGTGTTTGGCATGTTTCATTCATAGATTTAGCAATTTTCTCTTTCCTTCTACTAAAAAAGATTTTTAACACTTTAAATTCTGCCAACTAAATAAAACTTTTACCTTCTAGCTTACCCAAATCCTCTGAGGGAAGAAAAAAAAGGACCATTTATATTAATAGTCATTATTCTAAGTGGTTTATAAAGGTAAATCCTCCCCTCCCAAAAAAATAAGAAGTCAAAGACTTTCCCCGTTTATTGAAGTAGCCAGTGCTTTACATTAATACAAGGTAACATTTTACTATTTAAGTTCTATTTTTATTTTACTTAATATCATATTAGTGTTTCTCTAAAACTATTTTTCTCTCGTTAATCTGAGAGATGTTACTGTGACTTCTAAGTCTCACATTTCTCTACCAAATGTTGGATTTTGCTGGGTGAAAGCTGGATTTGACTGATTTACCAGTCAGGAGAAATAAAAACCAAAGCCAGAGCGACATAGAAACGTAGCAAACAGGTAAAGTTTCTCTTTTCCTGCTGTTGCAGAGCTGCAAACACATTGCTAATCACAGTGGACAACATTGCACATGTGAATTCAGTCAAAGCTTTCCTCAAACCTTTTAGCTTTCCTCAAACAACGAGGCCTTTCCTACTAGAGCTTTCTGCTGTGACATAAACGTGCACGGATTTCCTTAATAAGCTGTAAACACTTTCCAGCTCAACTGAAACTATTCTGAGAAGCTAATAACCGAATCCATTCTTACGTGACCTTTCCTTCATCGCTGCCTAACCCTGATCTGTCCTTCCTTCCTTCCCTTCCCCTTCTTCCAGAAACCTGTACTAATTGCTGTTAGGTTTATGAGCATTACCCGCACTGCCACCCCGGTATGTATGACCCTCCCACACCATGTGCCTGCCCAACACCTGTCCTGTCCGTCCGTCCACTCAACCCGTCCACTCATGCTGTCCGTCCCATCTGGTCAGAGCTCTCACCACGTCTGTCTGCAAACCAGTTCTCTGTTAGGTGTCTGGTCCTTTGTATATGTTGTGTTGGTTGGTAGGAAGTCTGATATAAAACATTATATTTATATCTAATATAAAATGTCTCTAAGATGCACATGATGTCTTCCTCAGCATGCGTAGATCTGCTTATCTGTTAGGGATCAAATGTGGTGTGAAGCAGCGAAGGACACTAGTTTAATTCATTTCACATGAAATGATAAAAGAACTGAGTTTATGTTGAGTATAAAAGTTTTAGGTAATTAATTTCTTGCTTTAATCCTATTAAACCCCTTTAAGTTACACATTTAGATTATATTTTAGTAATGCCTAATGACCTTTAATCATTTAGCACGAGCTTCACTTTGTAATGAGGTTGTTTTATTTATATATGCTGCAGAATTGATTCATTTTTTTCCACTTTTAGCTCTTGTTTGTTACAATAGTTAATTTATTTGTTATTTCATTAAATGAAGTTTTGTATCTGCATTAGATTTTTTTAATAAAGCACAAAAAACAGCAAATGTAGCTTTTATTGTCAAAATAATTAATCGATTTTAAAGTTTTTGCTCAATAAGACAAACTTGTCTTAATTTTTTTTATATTTACGCAGCTAAGCCTGACACAGCTGTTATGTCTTCTTCTACTTGAAGGAGCCGCCATTAATTTCCTTATACAGTGTGGTAATCGGTTCTAAATTAGCCCAGTCTAATCCCAGTTTAATGCTGCATAACTGTAATAACACTGATTTTGCCACGTTATTTTCTACTCTACTTAAAAATAAGTCCATCTGGGTTAAGGGAGTGCTACCTTTACAAATATACACATATATACAAGTCAAAAGTATGAAAATATTTGGATTGAAAAAACTGTGTTACCGTGATGTAGCATGTGAGCGCGGCCTGTTATGTTATCTGTTACAGGTGAACAGTATCAATATGAAATGACACATGGTAGTTCCACACCATAAGAATATAGTTTACATGATATAAATAAAGGAAATCACTGAGCGTGCTCGTAGGATCAATGTGTTTATGACGCATTAATGCAGGAGGTCGGTTCGCATTAGGTTTATGAACATTACCCGCACTGCCACCCCTGTGCAGTGTTCGCTTTTTGTACATTGTGAAAACACATTTGCTGTATTTTGAGAGTTTAAAAACGTTTTATTCTGCTAATAAAGAGCCTTTAAGACTGACAAAAGTGGATTTTAGTCCTAATATTAGCAATATGATATGGCTGATTAAATCCTAAACTCTGAATCTCTTAGTTAAGTCAAGGTTAATAGACATTGTAGTGACTTTATTGATGGATTTTTTTATATCATGGCATCTTTTTGCTAAAGACTGTATGTTAGAGGAAGCTAAAACCAAAATATTAAAGGCTGAGATCTTGTTTCTGTGCCTCTGGCGGTTGTGTAAGCTCAGAGGGTGCAGCAGTCCGACCATGTCGCTCCACTGATCGCTCTACTTTCTGTTTCTGCTTTGCAACTTGTTAACATGCAGCCTAACACAGTTACGTTTAAGGTAATACACACCTGTGTGTGTGTGTGTGTGTGTGTGTGTGTGTGTGTGTGTTAAGCATTTGTTGATGGAGGTGTGTTTGTGATCAGCAGACCTCATAGTTTACTGTTAGCAGTGATGTTGTTAACATTATATCTGCATATCCGTGCAGTCAGTGTGTGGTCAAAGCATCCAGCCATGTCTATAGTTGCTCAGCTTTCTGTGCATCATCACCGTCTCTATGAACAACAAACCACCTTCTTCGTCTCCTCAACACCTGCTTCTTCACCCTGATTTTCCTCGTGTGATCTTGCAGAACAAAAGTCGTGTTCGTCAAAGCGGTACCCATATGACTTCACCTCCTCTGAGCCCTAAAGCGGCCGCTGTGGTTGATGGAGAAAGCGCAGGAGGAGGCGAGGAGGCAGCCGAGGCCGGGCCGAACGAACAGCAGCAGCTTGCGATGCAGCAGGAGGAGAGAATCCTCACCGTCCAGATCGAGAGTCTGCAGAAAGAGAAGTACGCCATGCTGTGTTGCTTTTCGGGTGTTTCAGGTCTGTGTTTGACACCCAGGGATGGAGACAACCGAAAACGTTGATTCGTTTTGTGTTTTTGAAGGGAGGAGCTGACGTTTGAGATGCTGATTTTGGAGCCGCGGACGTCCGATGACGAGACTCCGGAATCGGAGGCCTCCATCGGCACGGCGGACAGTTCGGAGAATATCACCATGGAAACGGAGGGAGCCACATTCGACCCCTCTGGTAAGTGTGAGTGTCTCGCCTCCAAACACAAAATATTTATTAAGAATTCACCAGAGATTGTTACTTTTATCCTTTTGTATTAAGATTCATATTCATGTTTATAATAAAAGAGACCATTTTATTAGTAGTTTTCTTTTTTAACATAAAACTTTTCAAGTTTTGGACCAGATCCAGCTTAATACTAGCTTCCTTTATGCTAAATTATATTTTTGGGACCCGTGACCCTATTAAAGCAATGCTAAACTAGAAAGCTGGAACATGAAAAGAACATTTTCTTTTTATATCTTACAGCCTGTAGCGGTTGCTCTGAACCCGGTGGGCTCAGTTTGTGTCACAGAAAAACCAAATAACACAAATATATTTTCAGGATCATTGACAGGGTTTTAATCTTTTACATTTCTGTGTTAATACCTCGTTCTTTCCACAGAGGGCGGCACATACCGGTCCAGAAAGTCTGAGACAAAGAGAAGACGGGTTCTGCAGCGCCAACCTGATTCCCAGGACTCTGCCGACTCCTCCCATCACCCTTCCTCCTCTCTCTCCTCCAACGCCTCTGGATCCTCACCTCCTCACTATCGTTTCCGCTCCTCTTCCTCTGGGCCTCTGCTCACATCCTGCGGCCTGGGGGCTCCGCTGGCAGAAGCAGAGGAGGGCAACCGAACAGGGAAGACCCGGCTCAGGCTCAGGCTGAGTCGCAGCTCGCCGCGCGACTCCTCCAGGAGCCACCAGAGAGAGTCGGACTTCAGCTCGGGGCCGCAGCAGCTGGTTCTGTACGGCAGCAACGAGTTCATGGTGTGATGATGATGAGGAGGAGAGGTACAGCCACATGGTTGAGCTCAAGAACGATGTAATTGATGGGGAGGAGGGAGTGTGAAGGGTCAAAACTCCCCCCCTCCTCCTCCCCCTGGTCCAGTCAAAGCAGGAAGCTGTGAGAATCAAAGCTGGCTGGAAATATGACACAGAGGTGCAGATGCTAAGAGGAAGAGCTGGTGGAAGCTGGAGCAGCATAGTCAGAGTGCTATGTGGCACCTGCAGGAGCACCTGCTCAGAGGAGCAAGAGGAGGCGAACCAATGGATCAGCACTTTGATGCAGAAAAACCCTGCAAAGCTAAATCACACAGTCGCAGTGCCCCATCTTTGTTTTTTTAACATGTGGGCAAGTGGTTGAAGCCACCCAGGAGAAATGTAGCCATACTGACTGAACTGGTGGATATTTAGTTTTTATCCAGCACCAAGCTAAGCCTGCTTCTCACGTTTACACAGAACACAGCAGCCAAGAGGCTGCAGGCTTCTCCACCACACTCCTTACATGCATTAGAGGAGACTGTGTCCAAATCTGTCACAACTGTATGATTATTAGTATCATTATTATTATTATTATTATTATATAACAGAAAACACAGGTGTACATAGAAGCGAAGTCCAGTGCTGCTCCTGGGTTTTTCATTGTTGACTCGTCTGTTTCCTGTTTTGTAAAGTGAAGTGTCACAAAATCAGGTTCCTTTTTTTTTTGTGCTACTTTTATTTGTTTTTTTGTTTTTTCCTATTTCACTTTAAACAAAGCGAATTTTGAGGAATACTCTTGAGAAACAATGGAAGGAGAAGCTGACTATCAGCGCTGACAGAGCCCAGCCCCCCACCCTCACCCTGCCGGGTGTCACAAAACCCTGATGTGAGGTGTTGAATGTCGGTCCCGAGTGTTTAGTATCTGCCTTTTCCTGCAAGTGTTTGTTTCCCCTTTTGTTATATTAAGAGACAAACAGTGTTACTGCATCAGGACTTGAATTTTTTTAATATATATAAAAAAAATATATGTTAATGCTGTATTATAGGTGTTGTTGATATCCAAGATGTCAAACGTATGTTGGTATATAGTTTTGAGGTTTTTGTTTTGTTTGTTTGTTTATTGTTTTTGGGAAGGGGGGGTAAAAAAAGCCATTTTTCTTTCCCGTCTGTATGCTTGTGTGAATGAATGAATAATTTCCTCCACCGTGTCGCCTACCACTCCCTGCATGTGTAACCCCTGCCACACTATGTGAGGACAAAGCAGTCGAGTGACACTAAGTGACATTTAATAAAAGAGGATTTCTCATCTCTTGCACTCGTTCGCACACTTAAGCCGTCCATGATATCCTCTGAGCCGTACAGAATACTCTCCTCTTCTGTGTCTTCTTGTTCACAATAACTGTAGCTCTATTATCTTCTCTCACGGTTCTGGCTGTGAGAAGTAGCATTTACTCTGCCTGTTAACCTGAAAAAGTAAACAGTAGCAACTAACTCAGACTGTCTATATGTTTCTCCATATTCTTATTCTATGTATGTACAGCATCTTAACCATCCGTGTAACATTCATGGGTCTTTAATCCGTAGCCCGACAGCAACGATGTCTACTGTACTCTCCTCCTTCAAGCAAGCTTTTCCACCCCTAACCTTCACTTTTCACCAACAGAGTCCTTGCATCGTCCTTGTTTTCTCCATCTTATAACATTAATATAAACTAAATAAATGGTAAACCTATTGAGCGAGTTTGTTTCTGGAAGTGAGGTGCTGAAGGAGCAAAGGTATTCCTGCTCAAATGTCTTTACACTGATATTTGATGGGATGCTGTTTGTGCTGTCTGGTGTTCTGCAAAAGACAAAAAAAAAATGGATTTAAAAAGAAAAAAGTGAATGTATACGTCACTGGAAGGCATGCTCTGCTTTCTCTGTTTGTTTTGTTCCTCTTTTATACACTGTGTATGTACTATTTATGCTTTTGGGATGTAGATTGGTAAAAAAGAATCTGTTCTAAAAGGATATATTATCCTGTATACAGTTCATTACCTATTAATAATCATGGCAACATTTTAAACGGCCACACTTGGTCATTTTTGTGCTACAAAGCGGAAAAAGAAAAAAAAAAGTCACCCTGGACACTCTGGTTGTATATGTATAAGGTGCAATTTGTGTTATATTTCTTTCTTCTTTTTTAATGATATAAACATATCTATTGGTTGTAAGAAAAAAAGACTTTATGGGGGAAAAATTCATCTGCTTATTAAAAAAAAGTCAAAACGCAGCCAAATCAGACTGTGTGTTGTTTTCTGGTTGTCAATAGCATGATGCTACTTTCTGCAGGGTTTACCTGAGACGGCTCACATTTTCCATTTGCTTATAGGAAATTAAATTTGAGTTGAAAGAAAGTAATTTCACTGCAGTAACAGTTTTTAATATTAGAATTTAAATAATTTTATTGTGTTTTTATATTAAACATTCAGCATTAGTCCTTTATATCATTATCCTTTGCAACTACCAGAGCATTGAGACCTAACTGTGTTCTTAAGGCAGCCTGTTGTTCTGGCTGACGCACAGATCGGGACTTTTCCAACACAGGTCCCACATTTATAGAAGCTCAGACATCTGAAAGGGACTCAGAGTAGAGCCTCCACATGTGGAGGAGCCAGATGAGGTGGCTCGGGCATCTGGTTAGGATGCCTCCTGGACGCCTCCCTGGTGAGGTGTTCTGGGCAC
>JBAMIG010000010.1:10369984-10380447 GCA_037177335.1 Kiunga ballochi | reverse complement strand
CTGGACACTGGACTTGGGGTGGAACCCTCCATGCATGGTGAGCAGCTTCCGTGTTTTGACATCTGTGGTCAGGGCTTACTTATTTGGCCAGCTTATTATCCCAGCAGGGTATCTCATCACTGGCAGGGCGTAGCTGTTATTTGCTCGAATCTTGTTTTTACCACTGAGCTGACTTCTCAGTACTTGTCTTTCTCGTTGCAGGTATTTAGCTGTGGCAGCTTGTGGCTTCTTCATAGTTGCCATCTGCTTGTGGTATACTCAGGTACTTGTAGATCTCCTCCTCGAAATAGCGACACTGGACATGCATCAATAAACTATATATTACATGCACAGGGAGCTAGAACCCTTGACAAAGAATTGTTTTACACGGTTTCTTAGGAGTGCCTGTCCTCTGTAACTGCATGGTATTTTTCAATGTAGTTCAGGCTTACTTTGATTATTAAAACATACTGTACTAGTTATTTATAAGGATTTTAACAACTCGTTGCAAGAATATTCCTACCAGATTGTACAATCGATGACAAAGCCAAATGATCATAACAACCCAAGACACCTCAAGAGGATCTAGTTAATGAAAGTGTGTTACTGCAAATATAACATAAGTGCAGCAGCAAAAGGTTTTGCTCTGATTCAGTCCCTGGTTGATAAATGATTTAAGTGTATTACAAATATACCAGGTTTAAATCACTAGGTGTGTCATTGGAGTTTAAATCTGCACCAAAATTGGCTTCTTTCAAATAAATTATTGTAGGCTATTTTTTTTTTGTAGGCTATTGTAATTAGGAACAATATGCACACTGAACTTTCACAGCTTGATAAAGAGAACACGTCATGCATACCATTTGACAGGAAAATAAAGTATCTTATTTTAATACTTCATCAAAATTTCGCAACCGTAGGCTTGGACAAAGTTGCAGACATAGAGTTAAGTGGGATTGTTTCTGTGGGGAGACATGAAGCAGAGACCCATCCAATATGGCGGCGAGGCGCCGCATCACGCTCCAGCGCTCAACGCGGTGACATGTGACGTAAAATCTCACACCTGTCCCACGCTCCTCTGTGTGTTAAACAATAAATCAGAGTACAGCAATTCATCTTTGACAAAAAAAAAAAGGAACTGAAATAAATTTCCTTTAACGAGACAAACTACCATAAAAATGCGTGTTTCTCCAGTCAACAACATCTCCATACTGAACTTTGAGATGTAGGCTAAGCCTATGTTCTTACCATAAAACGTTACAACGTGATAGCCTACACAATTCACGTTTTTACAGTAAAACTATCACGTCATAACCGCTAAGAAATCCCAACATGTTGAAATATGACGGCTAAATTCCGCTTATGCAGTTTTCACATGACAGAAATGAAAGCACGCGAGCAGCGGAGAAAGCTCCAGCTTGTCCCAGAGAGTGTTTTTGTGCTGCACACACAGAAAAGCAGGCAGTTTGAGGCCGTTAAACACAATTAAAAACAGGTTTGTTTCTTTTCTGCTAAACTGAAAGTAGAGCAAAGTATAAGCGGGGGATGACTCACCTGTTGGTCCCTCCCGGATGTGAGACAAGGAGTGCGCTGATTCTCTCCAGCTGATTTCTGACATCTGTTTCACCATCAGACCAGAACAGACAGCTTTACCTGTCAGCTCTCATCAATAGCTGCACCAGCTTGTTTAAATCTACCTGATTTAGTTCATTTCAACAATCCTGCAGATGGATGACACCAGGACCATCGTCTTCTTTGACTTGGAGACTACTGGATTAGGTAAAGTTCAACCAAATTTTTAACATTTATAAAATATAATGTGACATTTTTTTCAGATTATGTACACTTCGTCAATACTTTGGTGTGAAATTCACTTTGGAGCTTAACCAATGTAGATAAAACAAATGTTTAGTTATTATTTTTTGTTCTATTTACTTTCTATACCCCTTTTATTATTATAGGCCAACTTTTAAAGAGCAACAATAACACTGTGGTAGTAATCTGCTAAGTTATTTATTATATGAAAAGTGCTTAAAGTACCAAAAAACAAAATATTGCGTAATAAGTCCAGTGTGAGGGCTTTACCTGCTGACGAGAAATCAGCTGGATTTTGACTCTGATAAGACTTCACTTTGCTTTTATTGCTTTCTAATCTCGCACACTTTCAGATCTCCGTGTCCTCTGGATCTTTTCCATCGAAAGGAAAGAGAAATTAAATCTCTGAATCAGTGAGATACACAGCAATGTGCTCTACCTCAAACCAGAGATGCCATTCTTCTGCTGCCCTGCAAACTATAATAATAATAACACACATAATAACACTGTGTTAGTCATTAAGTGCACACTCATGTTGAGTAAACCTGATGTGAAACCGGCTTAAAAAACATTTCCAAATTCTGGATCAAACCTTTAAAAATATTTAGTTTTAATCCACAAATGGAAGTTTTTGCAATACGGCCTGATTGAAGTTGTGATGTTTAAATGCTTTGCTCACAGTGGAAAATAAGGATGAGTTCATACACGTTCATACTCATTATCACAGAAATTTTAACCTACTCCTATTGTGAAACATGTCTGTAATTTTATTAATTGCCATCATAACATCTGATGTTTTGTTATTTAGTCTCTGTGGAGGTTTGACACGACTCAGTAATAGAAGGCCATATATTTTAGGTCTCTACCGACATCCTAGGGAAATTTTCCTTGTTCATTTGTTTACTTTTTAAATTTAGCACAGTCAATTGCTTTTCCTCTGAAAGTCAATTCTTCAAAGTTTCCTTTCTGATCAAAGCTTTAGTCACACGATGACAATCAATACAAGTCATGACATGTCAGCACACATCAGATCTGACAGATAAAACAAAAATACTGAATGATTGTCATAGTTTCACTTTCCTTTTATTGTAAAAAGGGAGGAAAGTAAAGACGATTCCTGTCTCCACATGGGCTGCCTAAAGAAATGACTGAGAAAATGAAACGTATCAGAGCCATTTTTGTGTAATAACATATTGCTCTGTGGACAAACGTAGTTATTACACGATTTAGAGTGAGACTAATGCATTAAACACAGCAAAGCTACATATAAAAACTGTTCCTATGTTTAAATGGTGTCTCAAGCACCTTTTTAATTTATATAGAAGGCTCAGTTTTAAAAAACATAATAGCAACAACAAACTGTACAGTTTTCTAAACCATGCCTAACATTAGCGTATCATCTGCATAGCTCTGGAGCAAAATCCCTTATTTCCTAATTTTATATTTCTTGTTTCAGACACTTCTGTTTGTGACATCATTCAGCTGGCAGCTGTCTGCGACGAGAGGGTCTTTAACCTCTACACCCTACCCCGCCAAGCCCTCACGCCGAGCGCCACCCAGGTCACTGGCTTCACAGTCAAACACAGTGACCTGTTTCTCCATGGGATGCTGGTGCCAACCACCTCCCTCGACAATGTTCTTACCTCCTTCATCGACTTCCTGCGCTCCTTCCGACACCCAGTGCTGCTGGCTGCTCACAATGGAAGGCGCTTTGATGAACCTGTACTCACCAGGGTGCTGCGGAAACATGCTCTCCTTCAGGAGTTCCAGCAGGTGGTGTGCGGCTTTCTGGATACTTTCCTGCTAAGCAAGAACCTCTTCAGGTTGGCCAGTTACTCCCAGGAGTCCATGGTTCGATATTTCTTGGGTAAATCATATAATGCTCATAATGCCGTGGAGGATGCCAAGATGCTGCAGGAGCTGTACAAGGCATGGAGACCAAACAGAAGGGATGTCAATAAATGCACCTTCAGGGTAACCAATGTGTTTTAAGAGGGAAAAAAAAACACCAAATTTGTTTTAATTTGTGCTATTTTGTTCTGATGATGTGAGGTCACATGACTGCACAGGCTAAAAAATGGCTTTAAATTTTTGTTATTGGGTAAATCTAGTTTATTGTGCTCAGACTTACATGTTGCAAAAGAAACTCTGTTTCATTTATTCAGTTATGTCAGTGTACTGTAACATGTCCGTTGCTGCACCTTCTCATCACTGTACACACTTGTTTGGTTTTCCTGTGTGACAATTAAACTTTATCTACTGAAATATGTCTGAATTGCTTATTTGCACCAATGTGAACAATCCACCTGCATGGCAGAAACTTTATTAACTGTGCAAGTTGTTTGAAACACGGTGATAGCAATGCTTTGGTTTATTTTAAATCTCTTAAACAGCTGGTAAAATGTTGAGGCTAATTTAGTTAACAGGTCGGTAACATAGTTGGGTAGAAAATGGGATGTTAGGGTTGCAGAGTGTTGTGGAACAAGATTAGAAAAGTGTTTCCATTTACACTACAAAAGTCTGTTGGTTGTAAAATTGATGAAGGTTTAGCTACCTGAAAAATAAAACGTACAAATTGTTAATAGGTTTTTTAAATAAGGTAAACAAGAAAAAAAAACTATAATTTTGATCTCAGAAAAGAACCAGGAAAATGCGTCAAGTAGTTTTTGTGTAAAGTTCCTAAAAGACAAGATAGAAGCACATTAAAGTGTCAGTTTTGCCGCATTCCATTTTACGCATGCGCATTACGCAAATGTAGCTCGCTACAAACGGAACCTCATATATTCCATTTATACATTTGTCCGTTAGGGGGCAGCACTGTTCTTAATACGCATGTCTTGTTCCTACTTCCTTGTAAAAAGAAGAGAGTTTCCACATTTAATTTTCAATGCTCGAAAAGGAGGATATTCTTAACGTGTTTAATATATTTTTCTTATTTTACACATTCTTTGTTGAGATATTCTTGTCATTTTTAGCATGAAGACGAACCTTATCACATTGGGTGTACTGGTCTTAAATGTTTACACTTCTCTCTCGCCGTATTTAAAAATAAGGACAATCTGAAACTTTAATGGCTTAAACAGGATATTTCTGAAAACATATACGAGTTGTTGATGACTGCATGTGGGCTTTTTTTTTGGGCCAAACCTCAAGTTTAACTAATCAGATTGAGAAATCTCGTGATGGAGCAACCAGACCAGGCAGCAAAGCAGCCGCTGGTTTTCTTCGACTTGGAAACAACAGGACTGGGTACGATGGTTTTACTGGTGTGAAATGTTTGTTAAAGGTTTCTGCTAATAAGTATATTCAGTACTGATGTGTGTAACGCTGTTTTTTGTACTCCTGAACTTGGAGTGACGTTTTCTTGTACTTTTACATTTATGCTTCATACAAATGAAGGAAGCAAAAATAAATGTATGACGTTTTATAAACAACAAAATGAGATTTTGTTTAAAAAATCTGGGAATATGTCATATAAGTGTACAATTCCCTGATGATTTACTGGTTTATTAAAGGATAAACAAAATCAGAAGAGGTCTAAAAGTTGATAATTATATAAGAGGTTATAACAACAATGACTGAGATTATGCACATTTGTCTTTTTAGCAATGTTTCACTCAGTTACACATTTATAATTTGGATAAATAATGTGATGTTTTAACATGTATTTGGGTTTTTCAGGATTGCTTTAGAGTTTGTGGTTACCTTTGGATCTGCCTTGGTGTCTGGAACATTGTTTTTGTTAACATCAACCCTGTGATTTATGTCAAATGAGGCCTTTTTGCTTTTTCTTGTTAATTTCAGATAAAAACTGTGAGATTGTCCAGCTGGCTGCAGTGAGCGGAGGTCACTCACTCAACCTCTACGTTGTCCCTCAGTGTCGAATCCAGCCAGGAGCCGCTAAAGTGACCGGCTTCAAGGTCCACAAACGGAAACTGTACCTCCATTGCCAGCCTGTTTTCACTAACTCCCTCAAAGAGGTCCTGGTCTCCTTCATCGCTTTCCTTAGAATGCTCGGACGCCCGCTTCTCATCGGCCATAACATCCGCTGCTTTGACTGTCCACTGCTGGTTCGGGAGCTTGATAAGCTGGACCTCAAAGCACAGTTTGAGTCCTTGGTGTCAGGCTGCATTGACACTCTATCAATGACTCGTGAGATGCTGAAGGACAGCGGCATCCAGAGTTTTCGTCAGGAAAACCTGGTCACAGAGCTGCTAGGATTGAACTACAAGGCTCATGATGCTTTGGAGGATGTGCGGGCATTACAGACGCTGTATGATTATCTTCAGCCTACGCCCGAACTCATCCTCAGGCATACTTTTTCTCTGGAAAGCAAAGCAGCTACATCAGCAGCCAAAACTAAAGCAGATTGTAAACCAGCAATGGAGCCGCCGCTGGGAGCGCTTCAGCAAGACTGTGACCTTAACAGAGGACAAAGATGGAGAACTTAGCACACTTCTACATCAATCACTTTCATAAAATATAGACTTTTGGGTAAATTTTGTTAATAGATATTAGTAGCCTGGCTGTTTAAACAACCTCATAAATTGCATTTCACATGGTTAACAAAGAAAACAAAATTATTTAAAGTGTGACTGATTTAATAATGAACATTTAAAGGCTTTAAAAATATTTATTACAAAGAATGAAGATGTCAGTTAACTGTATATTTGGTGGCAGGTAGTACAGATGTTTTATATTTGTAGGCATGCAAAGTCCTTCTGTAACTTTGGAGGAGGTAATATTTCACACTGCTGTCCATCTGGAGATTTATTCAGTTCTTTTTTATCCCTTCCAGCTTCACATACTGGTCCCCTCATACTGGAAAAATTCCATCACTACCCCTAAATCTGCATCTCTTCAATCTCCAAATGACTGTAAACGTGTTGCACTATAAAAATCATCCCCTCTGATCTGTGTCCAGCATCATCTCAATCCGCTGCAGTTTGCTTTCCTCCTGGTCAGGCAGAGATGCTGAGGATGCAGTAGGCTGGCATCCTGCTCAATTTAGCTTTAACCCACCTTGAAGGATCCACATCCCAGCAGAAACAGAGGAAATTCTTCTGTTATGTGTTTGTATGGCATGAAGACCTGATTTCATCTTGCCAAAATGCAGGACTAAGAAGAAGCCGCACAAGTAGCTCTATTTTGATCTTTTTTCTTCCTCATTGCCTTTTATTAGTCTGTTACTTCTGTGATTGTGGCACTGATGGGTTTTACTGCTTTCTGCACAGCAAATGACCCACTAGGATCGTAAAGAGCTGAGACTTTGAATACAGAGGAAGCTGTATAAGCCTCTTTTTGATTGATCTGATTAATTTTATATTAAAGCTAAATTAACTGAACATTTTTAGTGTCTACATTATATATAGGTTGATTTCTTCTGCCTCACTTTGTAGCCATAATTTCCTCAAGTCTTACTCTTTTTCTTGTACCAGACAGGAATACACCAGACTGACTTACTTTAAATTTAGCATGTACATTTTGTTTTTCAGAAGCTCCACATCAGTTTGATGGATGGGATCTGTAAGAAGTAGCAGCATGAAGTGAACAGTGTTGGTGAGTAAAGGTTTTCCACCGTGTGAAGGTAAATGCTCGTGTCCTCTCCAAAGTCAGATTAATGCTTCTGGGTTTGAGAAGTCTGAAAACAATGATTAAGTTTAATATGCAGTATCATTAATTCATGAAAATGAGCAGGTGAAGGATTACATTTCTATAACAGATAAAAAACGAGACATTTAGAGTGTAATAGCATAACAAGGCTTTATTAAACCACTTAACATACATGTCTGCAGTCCCATGCTACAGTATCACTGTATTAAACATACTAAACCAAGACTTTTAGAAGTTTTCCAAATAATATCTCCATGAAGGTTTATTTAAAAGAAAAAAAACAGATTGATCGATCCAGTGTTTAACAAAGGAGTTTTCTATAAAATAAAATAAAAAGCAAACATCTGATAATGAACACAATTTATACATTTAATAAAGTTCATAGTTTTTGTTAAAAAGGAAAAAATAAAGAATAATCAGAGGTAATGGTTTACATCTAAAATGACTAGTCATATTTATCTGCATTTTCAGCAGCATTAAAACAGCAAACAAGAGATTTAGTGCATATAAATAAGGATCAAGCTTAAAGATTAACCCACATCTCTACGAAGGTCATGAAGCAGGTAAAACCTTTAGACCTCATTCAGATCCAAATATTTTTACCACCAATAAAGAGTCAGGCATGATGGAGCATTCACTTTTACACATACCACCAAGTTAACATATAAAATTAGAATAATAAATTCAGTTTTATACCAACAGTGGTGTGAGCTGGATCACAGAATTAATCTGGTAAATTCTGTCAGCATGTTGGAAAGTGGTCACCATGAAAGATTGTACTGTGACATTTGTAACCAGCTCCATATAAACAAACATACAAAGCCCATAATTTGTTTCTAATAACCCCATATAAAAATGCATGCAGCATTTTGTTGTATAATTGTACAAGAAGTGGACATGTTAATGCACGACTCAAACAAGCAATGAAAAGCTTAGTTTATGCAGAACAAGTTTAAATTCTGATCCTCGAGTAGTCATGCTTTACGGGATGGGGAGAGCCCTTCATGTCTGTCTCTGATTCTAACACTGATGAGAAACGTCCACACTGAGCATGCACCATTAAGCCGTAAAATCAGCAGGATTTACCTCACCGTGACAGACATGTAGCATCACCACAGCCTTACTCTTCTCCAAACATGCAGACGCATCAGGCTTGCACTATATGCTCCCTGCTGTTATTTACATGGATGAGTTTGAAAGCTAGAGATTTGAAGCTAAAAAGGCAGATAACCACAGCAGACAATGATCAAGCCTTTCAAACATTTCATTTGTTTACTTAAATGTGTCAAAGTCCAGCAAAAAACTGTATTGTAAACTGTATTTGGAATATAAAGGGGTACAACTCCACACAGATAGGGATACACGAGATTTGAATGTGTCTTTACTTTTAAATACCACCTACTAAGAGGTGCATATCAATCATTAGGCCTAATTCATTGTGGAGATAATCCGTTGAAGTCTAGACACAAATACATTTACAAGAGACAGCAGGCTCGAAACAGGGTCATCCCTGAGGGTGAGGTGATGTGCAGGGACAGACTCTCATTGGCTGAGACGAACAGGACGGTACCCCGCCTCATTGAGATGTCAGAGACAGCAGCAGGACATGTTGCGGTGGCGTCGCCTTCGATGACCAGAAGTATGCTCGCGCTGTCAACAGGAGCGACGGTGTACTCCTTTACTGAGGCTGGGATCTGCAGAGGGAACAGGACAACGTCACATTCTTGTTGGTCTCAAACAACCTGATAATGTTAGATCTTTTACACACAACCATCTTTAGGGTTCACAGGATTCGCACATCGTTTTGCATTCAGGTTCATAAAGGGAATGCGAAAAACAAGCTTCTCACCTGAATCTTAATGACTGTGAAGTCTGGCACTGGAGGGTCATACAGGATTACGCAAGGGTCTGAGGGGTCCTGGACACAAGGGAAGATTTTGGAGGAGACCGGAGCTGGCTTGTAGTTCAGCATCTCACACAAGGTGTTAACGTCGATGTATTTCCGGGTCAGTCCGGCCCTGACGGTGTTGTCCGAACAGGCCATGCACTCGATACAGTCTTTAGATGGACAGAAAAGCTGAGTAAGTTTTAAATACGCAGAGTGAGCAGTCGAGTTGACTCCCCAGTAAATGGAAAAATCAATTCCCAGACAGACGTGCTGTTAGATGCAATCAGCCTTTTGTGTCGAAGGCTTTTCTGAAGCCATTTCTTGACCTTTGCTTCCCACAAACAGGCATTTCCCAGAACTGCTTAGGGTAGTGAGCACATTTAACCTCAGCTTTAGGGTGAATATACACATCTTTCTGGGTTTTAACCACCTATACAGCACAAAAATAAAAAGCTACTTTATTTCCTTATCATTTTCACTGTGTAGTATTTGTGATTACCGTTTATCTGTGATCCAATTGATAATGTGAAGCACATTGAGCAACAGGGACTGTTTTATTGTGCTATATAAATACATTGAATATACTGCTCAGTATAGTTCAGGATCGCAGGAAGCTAGAGTCTATCCTAGGAAAAAAAAACACGCTTTCGCACAAAGAACATTTAGAGCGATCAATCAAACTAGCACGGTGGGAGGGAACTGCATTACCATGCATACACAGGGGAAATATTTAGATATCACAATAATATAAACATAGATAATATACTGACCTCCATAAAGGTAGGCGTGAGGTTCATTGGCACCCAGGAACATAGCCTGGCCTGGTTCCAGGACCACATAATTTAGGAAGTATATGGAAAAGCATCCAATGTCTCCGGGATACTGGGAATGGAGGCGGAGCAGTAAGTCACCATTGCTGCTTGATGTATCCTTCCCTGCTGCACCTGCAGACACATGCATGATGGTGCATTACTGGACCTGTGGTGTTTATTTTCCCCTACATTTATCTTTTAATTGTAACTTTGCTGCCTCCTGGTGGTCCTGAAAAAAACAGCATAACTAGGCCTGGATTTACAGAGAATTGACTCTAAACCAGTGTTTTTCAACCCTGGTCCTCAGGGAACACCGTCCTGCGTGTTTTGGTTCCTTCCAACCTCAGCGCACCTGA
>JBAMIG010000010.1:10296426-10313774 GCA_037177335.1 Kiunga ballochi | reverse complement strand
TCCCAGCTGATACACTGGACCCTGGACAGGTCACCAGTTCATACATACATACATACATATATATATATATATATATATACATACATATATATATATATATATATATACATACATATATATATATATACATATATATATATATCCACTCAGTTCACCACCACATAATGTTAGAAATGCAGATATAACTTATGTAACTTGTTGTTGGCTGTATCGTAAGGACAGGAAACGTATTGAACCTGCAGCCTTTAAGACATTCTGCAGGGTGTCCTCACCGGCAGGTTATTAAAAAAGGTGAAGCAGAGTAAAGCAGTGTGGTCCAAGTGCTGAATGCATCCTATCAGCTGCCAAAATGTCTTGAAGCGATGACAAAAAATAGACAAGTAGATGGCATGTTTGTGTTCAGAAGGCCATTACATTGCCAAAAGACATAGACTAACAGTTGGTGTTGCGTCCTTGTGTTGCCAAACTGGTCCATGTTATGGTCTAATGATGTCTCATCAGACACACACACTCACTTAAGTGTACTTTTCTTACACTCTTTCTTTTGCCATTCACAATAATATTCTTTAATGTTAACTTTAAGCACTCTGGGAAAACTGCAAGCTGTTCAAACCCAAAAGAAGAACCAGATTCATCTCTTCTCCATACTGAAGGTGTTAGATGGGACAGAGATGAAGGCTTTGTTGGCTTTTGAATACTAAAATGTGTAATGTGTTGTAATGTGTTTCGGTTGACTGAATGTTCATTCATCAACCACTTTGCTAAGTCAACCTTCGGACCTCCTTTCTGCCTTCAGAGCAGCCTTAATAAAAAAAAAGTTTGAACTAACGTTTTAATCTCATTGACTGGATAACTTCACACATTGCTGTAGATTTGTCAGATGCACATCCATGATGAGAGTGTGTCACCGGCACATCTCCAGAATTGCTCCATTGGACTGATATGAAGAGGCCACTGGTGAACTTACTGTCAGGGTAAAGAAACCAGTTTGAGATGCTGCAGTGTGACTCTGTCCTTATAAAGATGCTTAATTGGACAACTTGCTGAACTGCAATGGTGGATTTTTTTTATGTGCTGAACAGATCATCTTGAGTCAAAGTTGGACATGTTGTAACGGTGTGTTATTAACGTTGCTGTGTTTCCCTTCTTTCCTATAAAATATTATTATTATTATTGAAATTGCTTCATAATAATAAAAAATGAGTTCATCCCTGAATGCCACACCCTCATTTAGTTGGAAATAGTTTAAACTTGCAGCATAAGGGTGTATTGTTATCATATTTAATACATCCTCTGTAATCAGTTGCAGTTTAATGTCATTGTTAAACAGAAATTGCTGAAAACAGATACATTTATTATTGATATGAGGCCCTTAACACCTCCCGCATCTGCTGGCTCCCCCCTCCCTCCCTCCAAGCGCTGCACCCAGCCACCGCGCGCCGGCAGTGAATGAGTTACTTGTGCTGCAGTGTGTGTGTGTGTGTGTGTTTGTGTGAGACTGGTGCGCCCCTCCCTGGCAGGGCCGCACGCCGCTGGTCGGTCGGCTGTTTGCAGACGGATGTTGCCGCATCCCGGCGCTCTGCGCTTCACCGCTAGGCTGCGTTCCTCTCCAAATGTGCCAAATCTCCTCCTCCGTCCTCCCGTGTCCTGCTTAATGCGCACACACACGCTCCCTCACACGCATCGGCGACGCACCTCGCAGGTCTCTAGGCTCATAACTCTCCGCTAAAGTGGTTCATCATCCATAACGGTACGTAAACTCTCCCTCAAACCGCTTTGTTGTTGTTTTGCTCAGGAGGGAACTAATTGCAGCATGTTCATTTTGGTGGGATGCTGGTGGAGCAACTGCTGCATAAATAGCCTGTTTCCTCTTCTTTTCTGTTACGTTTTTCTCATCACAGCTCATATTTTCTTCCTCTTTTCCAGACGTGACGTCTATCCTCACGCCACTGCGTATCAATCGCTTTCTTCTCAGTTCTTGTTGCGTAATATCATCCAGCATCCCAAACCAGATATTTACTTTTATGCGCAGTGCTTTAACAAAGAAGAGGGCGTCTGCAAAATAAAAAAAAAATAAAAAAAACTGGGGCATGAGACAGCACAAACTCATTAAACAATCAAGTCTTAAATCTACCTTGACATAAGCAGAGACATGTAAGGTTCAACCAGGAGATTTAGTCAAGTCGTGTCTTTATCCACTTAATGCAGGTGATAGAACAGCAGAGCTTATTTGGTCTGTTTTTCCTCTGAAAACACCTTAAACGGAGAGCATCTGAGGGTGCAGATCAATAAGAATGTGAATGAGTACAACTAATATAGCTTTATTCTGTGGAATATTTATATAGAGAAAGTTAGCCTGATGAAATAAATATGAGGTCTGTCCTGCAAATGCAATGACACTGGTTTGCTTGTCTAAAATTAGTCAGCTGATCTGGATAAATCTGTGAAGAAGAAAAAAAAAAACCTACATTCAGGTGATGCAAACAAACTCGGTGACCCTCTACAGTCAGGGAGAAGTTGTAAGAGTTGTATTGCTATGGTTTCTATTGGACATGCTGATGACATCATGGTGAAGTCTGTCCCCTGTGGGTTCTTCTTTTCGCACAAAGACAAATAACCGTGCAAAATCCCGGGCACGAAAAGGAGATAGAGACCCTGTGTGTGCGTGAAAGGGAGAGAGTGGGAGGTGTGTGTTTTGGACACAAACAACCAGCCATCATATGTACTCTCAAATAGGTAACTGCTCTTTGGATGATTCATTCATGCTGAATGCTGCCTTCATGTTGCAGAGAAATCCTTGTCTGTGAATCTGTGTATGGTGGGATGTGTGTGAAAAGATGATTAATGCAAAGTTTTGAGTTTTCCAGTTTTCATCCTGTGTCACTGAAGTGTCATCATGTAACAGACTGCTCCAGTTTCAATCGCAGGGTCTCCTGGTACTGAATGTTTCCAGTGACTCAGCAGTGGTGGACTGACTCGAGCGCTGCATGCACGCGGATGTTTCTGACTGATTTTAATTAGAGTCTGTTTATGCACAGGATTGTCCTCACTCTGATGTAAACTGGGGAGGCAGTCTCCATAATTGCTTTGCAGTTTAATGATCCACATTTTATTTTAGGGGGTAAAAATCAGCAGTAAATTTAGCTGATTGTGTGGCAAGAAAAAAAAAGTCATCTGATGTGTAGGGTGGGATTTATTTGGCCAAATAATTTATCTGGCTTTGAAGTATTTCAATGTAGAAAAGACAGGTTATATTTTTATTTGCACTGAGTCCTTCAGATGTTTTCTAAAAGATATATTCATGTAAAAGAAGTTATTCTGCAGTTATTCTTTTATCTGAAGTTATTCTTTTTCATTCAGGTAAAGACAATTTGTAAATAACTCAATGGAAGCTTTTGGCCTTTTCATTGTGAGGGAAAAAAAAGGATCTTCTTATGGGTACATTGCCTTTATGATAATCTGGAGAACTCAGTTAAATTTGGCAGAAAATTTAGTACAATTTTGCTTTTTATTTGGTTTGATTTCATGCTGCAGCAGATCAACCCACCAGGACAAAGTTACACATTTAGAGGGCAACATTCTCCCACATGACCACAATTCAGTCAAATGATCAAATATTCAGTTTTTTGTTTTACTTTGGTATTAAAACCAAAACAAAATGTGTCCAGCGTGAGGAACAGGAGAGACAGCCAGCTCTCCAGGATGTTGCACTCTAATGCACTCTTTGTCTCTCTGGATGGTTCATTTGCTTCACACTTCAAACGAACCAGACGACAAGACACCCCGTTTTCAAGCAGACCAGTTTGCTTCTTTGTTCTGCACCACACTGCACTGTGGTTACATTTATGTTATATGACTTAGTCTGAACTTTGTTTCTTCATCATGTTTGCTAAGTTCATGTTTGGTGCCACGCTGCATGTGAATCTTTCACTTCCGGTTGTCGGTCTGCACATCCATGCAGTAAACTTAAAAGCACACAAATGAATGGTAGAATAATAAATAATGTAATAGAGCAAAATCAGCAAACAAGAGTTTGTGTTGATGGAAACATTTCCTGATGAAATAACATAAAACAGATACACAGTGAGAAAGAAATGATGATGTGCTGCAGATGAAGACTTGATCACAAGGAGGAGGATTTTTTTTCATGCTAAATGTAAAAACAGGGATTTATATAAAATAGGATAGCAGATCATGTCAAGACAAAGTCATTAGCTGGCTAGCAGAACATAATATTGTGCAGCTTGTTTATCCTGGTCAACACGTTCAAAAACAATTCCCAAAAACAAATGAAACTGGAAAGAAGGAATTTATCTTTCACTTCAATAATTTCTATTAAAATTTAGTTTAAATCCATACCAGACCTTAATACTATCAGTCATGCTGATCAGGTGACTTGTCTTCTTATCATCCTACCAGTTTAGTCATGCTCTCCCTACATGTGGCTCAACACATTAAATCACCTCCTAAAGGTGTGTGTTTGTAAAACGAGGATTGGGGATTGTAACAATGAACTGATTAGTTGCTGGCCAGATTAAAGGGTCATAGAGGAGGTTATCGGGACAATTTATCATATGATGAGACACTATTCTGATTAAATTGTGCATCTTGAACAAATTTAAAGAGTTGCCCGATTTGTCAGAAACTCCCAAGAAAACACAGCAAAGCCCGAGATGCAGACCTCTGTGATTGTTGACATACTTCATTAGGCAGTCTTATTAAGGTATTAACTTGTCTCATGTCATGGGGTAAACACTCGAATAGGGGCATTAGATGGCTTGCTAATTAGCGACCAAGCTGGATTATGTAAATGCGGCACTTGAGCTCTCCTGCATAGTGGACTTTGAGCTCCTGTTGGAGTGGTGAGTTATTTAGAAGAAAAAAAAAAAGGCTAAATTATGTAGCAAAGTCCTCTGGTTGGCTAAGTGGATCTCAATTTAAACCAGATCTTATTATTTTGACCGAAAACAAACAGCAACTATGGAAAAATATGCAAAAGATAAAATAAGATTTGGCTTTATAGGGATAAAAGATGCATTTATTGGGATCTAATCACTTTGAATAAGAAATGTTAAGCCTTTATTTGCTCAGGATGATCCATTTTATGTACTTGTCATGAGTCCACAAACATGCCTGCTGCCATGTTTATGCTACTATTTTTACCAGTCATTTACAAGTTATTCTGTGCATTACATGTTTAAATAGTTGCTTAGCGTTACACACAACAGATAAAACTGTTTAGCTATTGAAACATCATAAAAAATAATTCGTTTCTGCGAATATTCATTAAAAATACTTTAAACATGTTTTTTGGTATTATTAATAAAATGTTTAAAGTGAAAGAAAGTAGCCAAAGAATATTTCTCTCCTCTTTGCAGCCCAAACTTTCTATAACTTTTAACCTTTTATGTCAATAACACTAAACTCTCATGATAGACATTATTTTTACATGGATGATTAATCAGAATCGAACTGCTTAAACGAGTGTAATGTCGAATGTTCTGCAGTCATAATCTCCTTTCAATGTGTCACAACAGAAACAAGAACAACAAATGAAGGTCTATACCACAAGCATCACAATGCACTGCAAAAACACACACACCTCCCACCCGAACCTGTCTCATAAAGCGAAGCGTCCAGTGGTCTTTATCTTTTCTCCAAAGACCCAGCAGCATGGCCGAGTTGTTACATGCAGACTTCTGGCATGAGAGTCGTGGCTTTGATGGCAGCTTCTGTGTTGCTGCAGACCTGCTCAGTTAAGATAAGAGCATCAGTACTGAGGTCAGAAACACTGTGAACATTGCAAATGGGCTGGAGGACTGTAATACTATAAAAATAATAATAATAATAAAATAGAAACCCGAGAAAAGGACATTATCTGCAGGCTGGATGTAGCTTAATAACTTTTTTAGTAAAATGAAATTAATTACAAAAAGTTAAAAATAAAAAAATATGACAAATATCTCTCTGTAACTTTGAGTCATTAGCATGCTATCATGCTAAGGTGAGAACCATGGTGTCCAGCATCTTCTACATGGCAACACCAGAATGTTATTGTGGTCATGTTGGAGTTATCTGTAGTTCATAGCCACCCTGTGTGCCAGTACAGCTTCACAGAGCTCCCAGCATTACTGAAGCCTCTTTGTTTCATCGTTGCAGAAACACTGTTTTGCTTTAAACTGGCTAAAAGTCAGAGTGCCAGGGAATCTGTATAAAAAATGTCCATAGAAGATGTTTTAACCAAAGTGATTATTTCATTAATCTTTTTCATGACACTAAACAGAATCAGAGTAATATTAGGAGCCTGTAGTGGTGAACAGGAGACAGTCTCCTCTCTGATAGGGCAGTTTAATTACTTAACATCCAATCAACTAAAAGGGAAAGATGGGACAAAAATCTGCATCTGGAACTTTTCTTTCACAGGTTTTCATTTTACATCAGTGAACAGAAGTTTAAAAAGTATATTTATTTATTCATTTATTTTATTTAGTATTTTTAAGTATTTAAAAGTATTTATTTATGTATCTATTTATCTATCTATTTATTTTATTTGTTTATTTATGTAGTATTTTTAAGTATTTAAAAATGATTTATTTATCTATTTTATTTATTTGTTTGTTTATTTAGTATTTTTAAGTATTTAAAAAGTATTTTTTATGTTTCTCTGCAAATAAAAAATATTTCTACACCCCTTTTGTACCAGTTTGTTGCAGGTTGACACAACTTGATTTATAAATGTTAGCAAACAATTATTCATAGCTGCAAAAATCTCATTGGTGTTAAATCTAGCATAATTTAGACCACATGTTTTTCCAGATGTCTAAAACTAGTTTTAGTGAGTTTGAAATGTTTTTTAAATAGTTTTTTATTACAGAAAGTACTTTCATCTACACTTTTGATACAGAAAAATATAACCGAAAATCATTTTTAGGGTTATAAACGATGCTTCAAAAAGCCTTAATAATGATAAAACTCTTCCCAAATATGTTGTCTGAATTACTGCAGCATCATAAATACACCTCCTAATCTTATAGATACTACGCTCTCCTAGTTTATCTTCTTATAAAACCATGTAAAAACATTTAGTCAATCATTTAAAGGAGGAGCACAGAGAGGAGAGGGCTACTGAACAGAGTCTTGGGATTTGTCGACAACAATGGAGAGAAAAGATGGGAGGTTCTGGTTCAGAGAATGCAGCAGTGAGCAGCCGTTGCAGTGTTTCACACCTCCCTGCTTTCTTCTGCTTTTACCATTTCTTACTGCTGCTAGACTGAGACAGACAGGAAACCTACAGATATACTGGAATTAAATATGCTGCTTTACCTTAAATGAATGGGAAACAAGGTTATTATTCCTCTTTGTACCATTAACTGCAACAAACGCTTCCCCCCCATCCCTTTCTGTGCTGGATACCCCCCACCCAAAATAGAAGTCTCTGCTGAGACTCTTCACAGCCTCAGTATCTGTTCAGTTGCTATCTGTGCTTCGTTCTGCATGAAAATCTCTCAGCATTTCTTCTCCTTACGTTGTCTTTACTATGTAAAACAGTCTATTTTTATACTGGCGCAAGCATATGATCTGCTAACCAAGATTCAGAAGCGAATAGAGCTAATTCAGCAATGCAGAGCTGTTCTTTTTACACCCCGGAGGCTAGCTATACATATAAAGAGGCATATATACAACACAGGGTGGGGAATCAGCAAAGCATAAAGGAGCAGATCCTGAGTCGGTAAAGAACACAAACAGATCTTGACTCTGTCTGACAAACATCTTTAACAGATTGACCTTAAATGACAAAAAACATGGTGAGCCAAAAAGAAAAAAAAACAGAGTAGTCATTTAGCAAGCAGGGGATTCATGCTGAGGGCAGCCATATTGGAATGGTGTATGGTGGTGATGCCTCGGTGTCTATGGTTGTTGGCCGCTGATGTTGCAAAGATGCAGCAAACATTGATCGATTCTTTAGAAGCTATTCCCAGAGGCCCCATCCTCCAACCCTCTGTCCACTCTGATTTGCTGACAGGGACACCAGCATACTGGTACACCTGACACACCCAGTCCTGAATAGGATTGACCTTAACAGCAGAGCACTTTCAGATCAAGGTTACAGCAATATGAATGAAATCCTTTTATTTTGCTTCATGTTGGTGCTAAAGCAAAAAATAATTAGATTCATGTTACAGTAAAAAAAAAACTTTACAGTTTGCCTTACTGCTTTACTGTTACCCTTTAGAGAAATCAGAAAAACCTAGCTGTTTTTTATGGTGTTATTTTCACTATTTAATACCATATGATGGATGAAATTATTGAAGTGTAAACTGCTTTCTGATATTCTCATAGTGGCAGGATATCAGTTTCATAAGGTGTAAAATAAATGGTTTGAATAAAGTTTCTACCATAAAATAACACAAATGTCTCAGGAACTGTAAGTAGCAACATGATACACAGGCTTACATTGTCAACAGAAACAGTAGTGTGTAACTCTGTGGGGTAAAATGTGATTGATAACCTAACCTTTTGGTGATTTATGAAGCTTTTTTAGCCACTCCTGTCCCGGAAACTTCAAATCCAGTCACCAAAGGAAGCGTTTGTTTGGAGGCTCTATACGGTAAATCCCCAGTAATTGATTACACAATTATCACAATTATTTTTAATCACATTTTAACAATGAAGACATTTGCTATCAGTTCTATATTGCCTGAAATATAGTTTGGCTTGAAATGTATTTAACCCGGGCTGCAGGATGGCACAGTTGGTTAGCACAGTGGCCTCACAGCAAGAAGGTTGCTATTTCGAGCCTCGGCTAGGGGAGGTCCAACCAGGAACCTTTCTGTGTGGAGTTTGCATGTTCTCCCCGTGTTAGCGTGGGTTCTCCCTGTGTTACCGTGGGTTCTGTCCGGGTACTCCGGCTTCCTCCCAAGACATGCACCTTGGGGATAGACTGATTGGAGACTCTAAATTGCCCATAGGAGTGAGTGTGAGTGTGTATGGTCGTTTATGTATGTGTGTGGGCCCTGTGATGGACTGGCGACCCGACCAGGGTGTACCCCGCCTCTCGCCTGATGACAGAGGTAGGATTAGCTCCAGTTCCCTCCACGACCCTGTTCAGGGAAGAAGCGGTAGAAAATGAATGGATGTATTTAACCCACATCTTGTCAACCTTTTAACCAGTTTGATAGTTTAAAAAAAAGTAATAGTTGACCTATGGTGTTTTTCAGAGCTGGTAATTTTGTTTTCATTTTACAAGTGAAAGCGAGATGCAAAAATTCTTGTTGGGTGCAGTTATCTATTTCACCACTAGATGTCACTACTGTGACTGCTGGCTTCCTACTTGACCAGTTTAAGGATACTGCATACTGGTTTTACTTCTAAACAAACCAACAAAGCCTGAAAACTGAAAAACAGGATACATTTTTTTAAGTCATGAAAAAGCGACACTAGAAAACATTCTGACAAGGAAGAATTTAAAAAGATGCAACGCTTTAAAGTCTTAAAACATTATACTATAACATTATACGTTCTATTATGATGGAATTATGTCCCATCCTGCCCTCAGGCGGTCTCCATCAAAGATTACTGATATTGAACATCCATTTTGATGGAACATGAGGATTAGATGATGCTTAGAGCACTAAACACAACACAGGTTGAGAGTGGAAGAAGACTACAGATGAATCTGAGTGAACAGACAGCTTGAATGGAAAAGTGTTTATGCAGATGACTTTGTTTCCACAAATAAAGAGTGAACTGATTCAGAATCCTGCAGAATGTTTTGCTGCCTCCTCTCTATCGAGCTGTGGGGCTCAGAGTGAAGACAGGCAGTGAGTCATCATTAGACCAAACACGGACATGAAGCACTTTGCATTTAAGACCATGAAGCTTAACTCAAGGACCTGCATCTGAACATAGTAGGTCTTCATGCGTACTGAAATAAGGAGAGGCAAATGAAGAGGATGATGCTTACTGATCAGAGCCTGTGCCCATGGCAACCTTCATTTAATCCCTTTGAAATGTGAAATAAATAACTTCCCCGTGATAGATAGAAACCCTTTTGTTTTAGGTCCAGCATATGTAGAGGTTAAAACATGTGTGAATGGCTGGCTGAAGAAACTGGAACAATGCTTTTCCTTTTATTTTTTTATTGGTGTTACTTTAAATGCAGTAAGTAAATATTGTGCCTCAATTCCCCTTTGAGCAGAACTTGCCTTGGATCATCAATTCTTCCTTTAGAGAGCAATACAGCTGCTTTATCGTAGCATAAAGTCAGTTAGAAAATATTTAGTGGGTGAAACTCAGCAGTAATCTTTTATTTTATTCATAACCTTTGCACAACACATGACAAATATAGATTTTTCTCGATCTACCTTGCAAGTAGGACACATATTATGAACCACTGGTAAGCTAAAACTCCTGGGATTTGATTGATTAATGTCATTCCAGTCTACAATAGTAACATTTCTCACCAATCAATGCAATCTTTGAAGCCAAGCTGCATTCCAGTAGCAGATGATACTGTAACAAAAAAAAAAAGTTTTACATTAAAACCGAAGAAAGAGTTTAGGGAGTAAAATGAATGACTTTTGTATTTTTCCTTTCATTTCCATTTTCTCCTAAGCAAAAAATGCTAGGGTCTTCATCTCTCCTTTGTTTTGTGCTTTTCCTCCTTGGAGGATTTAACATCTTGTCCTTGTGTGAAGGGAGTCATTTTTCAGATCTGTCCTGTCCCTTGGCTGGCTGTGGGTGACCCAGAGACATTGTGTCGGGGTATGTCACAATGATAAATGACATGAGCCTGCTTGTCAACATACTGCTGATGATGACCCGTTTACGGTCATCCGTTTATAGCCCCCCTGACACTTCAGAATTGAACATAAAAACTGTCCTTAGTAGAATTAAGTTTGCATGTGTAATGGCCCATCTATTCATGTCATGGTTTAATAAAAATAAAAAAAAGAAAACAAGGCAAACAATAGAAATGTATTTTAGTGGTAAAAATACAGCAACAGAGATGCAGGAGAAGTCTTAACTTACAGCTAGGGACAAACAGCTTCTTGTGTTGGATACAACCTGCAAAAGATGGTCTAATGCATCTTTGTGGAACTTCTTCGGCATCTTATGTTGTGTGTGTGGCTGCTTTCAGCACTCCTTGAAGGGGTTGGGTTGTGGGAGGATAGTGTACGGAGGGTAGCAGTGATGTCATCGTTGGCACACTTTGAACTGGACTCCAAGAGACAATGACACGCTGCCAATAACCTCATACCGCCCTTTTCTAGCAGCAACTCTTTCTGCATTTTCATGCCTCTCCTCACTCAGGGTCAGCCAGCCAATGGTTCTGCTGCTCACACTCTGTACAGGACAAGATTAAATGCTTAAATTAGATAACATGAATGCTTTAATTAAATAGTTTTTACTCTAGTTATGTCCACAAAACAACGTAAAAGTACTAATGAATAGAATTTAACTTTATCCTTCTGTAACCATGTGCTGCTTAATAATGGTTTCCAGTTTTAGCGTTTTTGGGCTATTGTTTGCTTGGGGTTGTATGTGAGCGCTGTGAGGCATCTCCATGGCAGTCTGCAGCAACAAAGACTGAATAGTAGACTTGCATGGAGCTCAGAGGCCCTTCAGGGAGAGAATAGAAACAGAAAATAGCTCAACTAGTTATAAGTCCAGCCTCAAATACTGCTGGTCTTATTGACATGCTAAAGAAGTGTCACTCTTTCATAGACATTGCCTTTTAATCCAGCCCTCTTCTTATTGCTTTCTCCCTTTTATCATGTCTGGTGTGATGCTAGTAAGACTGAAAGTTCCTCTGATATACCAGGGAAGTTAATAAAGCATTTAAAATCATTTATTTTCTACATATTCTTTGTTAAAGAACATTGCCTCACACATGAAGCCATTCAAAAACGTTATGAAGAAAGTTTTTCATACTCTGTTGAGGTGCCATTTGAACAATATGTGTTTATTTGCTGGGTTAGCGCATTGATACAGAACAATATATAAACATTGTAGCACAAATCATTTGTGTTTGTGTAAATTGTAGCCTGTTAGCTGAATTTTACACCTACATCGGTCCACAGGTCAACTTTTTTGACCCACAATCCCCATATGTTGGCGTTCCAAAATCTGACTAAGACAACGATGCTACAAGGCTAACAATAATATTTTTACAAAGAGATCATGAGATGGTAATGTTTTTCGTGACAGATTTTTGATGTCACACACATCCGTATAAAAACAAGGGAGGAAATACATTCATCCATCCATTTTCCATACTGCTTCATCCAATTCAGGGTAGCTGGAGTCATAAATCAATGAGCGAGAGGCGGCGTACATCCTGGACATTTAGCCGGTCCATCACAGGGCAACGCAGAGAGACAAACAAACAACAAGGGAAGAAATTATCCTTTAAAATGTTTGTCATGGTTGTGGATTAATGTACACAAACCCAAACCAACTAGCATCAAATCAAATGAGGTTCGAACTTTGGTCTCCATGGTGACGGTGTCCTTTGTGATTTCCGTTGTTGTTACACTTTGTTTACTCTGAATTTGTGTTTTTTTTTTCAGAGAAAGTCATTTAGCAATCACAAGATGTGGCACAAAAATACTGAGTGGGTAAATACATAAACCAAAGCCTCATTTGTAGCTACTCCTTTTGATATTTCTGATATTATCAACCGATATCAGCTTTAAAATGTTATATTGAAACATTTCTGTATGGATTTTTTTTAATGACAGCTTTTGTACAACATGTGCATATTATAGATCAACCTCTTCAGCTAAGTCTCCTCTATCTCAAAATGACAAAAAAAAACCAAGATACCATGTATACTTTTCAGATATGCATGTTTGCTCATTTGGCTCACCTCACAGTAAATCCTGTGGCTGTGACATCATCAAACCGCACCATCTCATGCAGGATGAGACGCTTGCAATGATCTTGTGGACTGTTGTGAAATTATTTCAAAGTGTGCAAACATAACAAATGCTGCAAGCTAGAGGATAAACCTTTTTTACCTGAAAGGAGTTTGATTTTTTTAGGGAGGTTGGGGATGAAAATATATCTTTATCAGGAATTAAGAGTTGGAAAAAATGAGTATATTGGATATTGTTTTTAAAGAAGGTCTAATATCAAACATTGCTAAATTGGTATGTTTTTTTCAAACGCTGTTTAAAACTGTGGGCTGTGCAGACTTCTCGATGGTCAGGATGTTGCTATTCTCAGAAAGACACAAAAAGATGTGCGGGTTGTAAATTCAGTGATTTTCTCTTTGTATTCGCTCGCTGGTTGCACATGAGCTATTTGGGGATGGCTTGCGAACCGTACGAGCAGTTCGAACATTTGTAATTAAAAGTGTTATCTTAGATAGCCTGACAGCAAACTGTTACTGAAAGAGGCTTTACGTTGCTTAGCAGCCAATGATTCAGTGCTGCTAAATCACAGGACCAAGATTAGCATCAGGAACTAAGACTCTGACCTCTTGCTGCCATGCTGAGACAACTTTGGCTCAAGGAACAAGTCTTTTGTAAACATTTTTCCTTGTAATGTTATTAGTTTGAGGCTAAATATTCAGGAATAATAGTCTGTTCATCATAACTGTGCATTTGTTTGTGTTTTAGTACGTTTGAATTTGTTCATGTAATTATTTTATATTTATGTTTTTAGAGGGTCGTCCTATCAGACTCCAGCAGAGACTAGATGGTCACTCGGTGCTTAGACAAACTTTTGATTAGACTTGTAGCTTTGATTCATTGCACTTCAGCTGCCAACACAGAGCTCAAATGAACATGTAGTCAGGTCTATACTTAAAATTCCAGCTCACTTCACACTGTTTCATCTCTAAGCTCTGACAATACAACTGAGTCCCAGGGAAGCAATGAGCTCATATTAGCCATTTGAGATTAAGAGCAGGGCTACACCTTTTTGATGTCAGCTGCAATCACCCTCTGTTGATCTGACAGTTCATAAAGATAAAGTGCATGCTATCAGTTCACCCTCATTAACTTGTTAATTATCTAGCTAACCTTATTACATTTGGTTTAAACCAGAAATTTAGAGCAAAGTAAAGGAAAAGGATGCTGTTTTTCTCAACAAACCATTAAAACTAAACACAACTTTCAATTTTGGTACCTAAAGTTATTTGATTGAGAAAATAATTAAAATAATTAACTAATTTAGTTGTAATCCGGCTCTGCATTAGACCAGCTACCTGCCCAGGGACTCAGACTGCAGTATAGAAAAGTTCATTTAGGCTGCTTTGCTTGATTCAGGAGACATATATTTTAAGTCGAGGGGCTGAAGGGGTGGGTCGGGTCATGAACGGTTTGAGGACTCTGTTTACATCGGATCACTGTCTGTTAAAAGACTTTAGTTCTTATCCAGTTAATGCTTCAACTGCTGGTTCTTACTTGGTTCAGTAATTTATCGCCCTACGTGGGAAAACTCCTCTTTAGGAGACGCCTCCTATTTAGGTTTGTAACACAGTGCTTAAAGTTTAAAATGTGTTTAATAGTTTTAACATTTTTAACTTTAAGCTTGTTTTTAGGTAAAATCTTAGTCCCTTAAGAAAATCCCAAAGTAATATTCCTGGATGTCCTTTGTGGAATAAGCTGTATCCAAATATGACACAACACAATATGATACGATGATATGATAAGAGTTTATTGTCTGTACGCAGTACTGGATTCAACATCATCTTCGTTCATACCAGGCGCTCATTAAAAACAAAGCGTAAAATCCCAAAAAACACGTATTATACATGTTCCTCCTGCTGAAAGGCACTACTCATCATGTAGTACATGAGAGGGATCCGCAACATTTACCAGTCTGATAGTGTGTGCAGAGCAACCATTGAAGAAAGACCTTTCCACAGGTTGGCCTAGTGAAAGCATGATATAATTTATTTATCATTCAGGAAACTGAGTGACACGGCTGGGTTGCTCTGCATGATTGGACACATGTTGACATCATGCCACTGAGCAGAATCCTGCTACTGGTATGCTACCAGTACTGTATGCTACTGCTACTTGTTCAACAATAAGATAAAATGCTGAAGTATCTCTTTGCAAAGTGATGCAATCTATCAAACAATCCCTGATTAACTTATTGATCAGCACAGAAAACACTGGACAGCTGATATGTAAGTGCTGATTTTATTAATGTGGGAGTTGCTTTTGATGGATCAACATCTGTTTTGTTTGTGCTTTAGAGAGTCGCTCTTAGCTTAGCTTGCATATCAGGATCTCTCCCTGATCTGGGAAAACAGAAAACTGTTGTCATAATGATGGAGATTATCTATTGTCTGCTTGTTTTTAGCTGTGAAAAATAACCTGAATAGTAATACATAGCAGTAAGTCATGGTTTGTTTGTTCTGTTTTTATTTTAGCATTGACCTTTGACCCTGTCATTTTTAAATCAATATCCTAACTTCTTGTGTGTATAACTTGTTTCTTGCCTACTTTACATTTTGTAATGAGACTACTGGTGTCTATAAAAGTACATAATGAGTGTGAGTTCATGTAGAATTACTTTCTTCACAGATCATTTGTGAGATTATCTTTTCGAACTAAATGGACGGGCAGTGAACACATCACCAGTTGAACTCGTTTTAATGAACTGCTCGTCGTGATGATTTATTTCCCATCTGTAAACTAAACAACTCATTTAGATGTAATGTTTAACCTTGTCTTTGTGAATTAGCAAGGCTGAAAATATGCACGGTGAAAGCTTCGACTTTATTCCTGCTGACATGAGAGTTATTTCAGCAAAATGAGAAGCATCAAGCTCCCCTATTCAGCAAAGGTTGTTTCCTGTCACTTTAATGTAAGAATAAGACTTTTGTTAAAAAAAAAAAGAACCTTTGCTGATTCATCCTTTACGATACATTAGCTGCTTTCCCCACTTTAAATTAATTTTGCTAATGAAATCCCACAAAATCTAATCTCATCACTTTATGTAACTGCATTATTGTTAGTCTCCCTGAACGCACCTCTTTTTTTGCCCAAATCATTTTTACCTGCTGTCCTAAAATTCCTTGAACCATCCTTTCACAACCCATTCTGCTCCTCTATATGTGGAACGTGCTATCTGGAGCAGTGCAGAGCCTTGCCTCGGTCGATCCGTGCTCCGTTTTAGCTGCCTTTTAAACAGAGCGTTCTCGTTTTGGGACTTCAGACGTGGATATTTATATCAAACGGGTCAGCTGAGGAAGAGCCAAAATGAGGAGAAACACTGAGTCCTGTCTGACAAATGACCTTCCTTCCTCTGGGCCTTGTTGTTACGAACAGAGTCAATCATAAGACAGAAAGAGTGAAGAGCTCGCCTCCCAAGATCTTCAATTCAGTCAAAGGAAGCAGGGCAGATGACTTCCAAGCATCTACTCTAAATAGATCACAGCTGTTTGAAACAGATGCCCTCAACAAATGTTTTACCAAATGTTTTTTTGATTTACTGACATTTACAGGAAATACAGGTCAGCTTATCTTTCATGGCGAAAAACAGAAGCCAGCTCATCTTCATCAAGGAGAATTAATCAATATTCTATGCTTTTTTCTGCTATATCAACCATCCTGCTGCCTGGAAAAAAAGTCACATTACTGGGATGAAATGGAAATTATTCCTCATCTGAAACTAAATACCAACAAGTAAAGTTTTTTTTTATTATTTTTTCAGAAAGTTTGTTAAAAAAATTGTTTTTTTAGTGCAAACTGTATTGCTACTGTATTGTAGTGCAGGCTTTATTTTTATTTCCAGTCACAAAACGTTCAAATGTGAAACCTTTGAAAAATGTCATATACCGCCCTCATTTCATCCACAGCCAGGTTTCAGACCGACAGCTCACACAAATTCAATCCCTTGTCTCCATGCAAACATATTCTGCATGTAATGTAATGATTCCAGTCTGAAACTCGCTGTAGACGCTGCTGGAAAAGCAAAAAACAGGAAGCACGTTACGGAGGGAAAATCCAATCAGCATTGCTGTGTGTGAACCAGTTTGGGCATAACTTCTGTTGTTAACTATGTATATTAAAATGTGTTTAGGATTAATGTCTACAAAATAGTTTACACACAAACACAACTAGTATGTTGCACACAAATTATTTTACCATCAACACCACTAACCTGAGGTTCAAAATGGATCCTGGGCAGAGGAGTCACTAAAAACACAAACCTCATGAACACACAAAACCTCATGAACACACAAAACCTCATGAACACACAAAACCTCATGAGCGCACAAAACCTCATGAGCGCACAAAACCTCATGAACACACAAAACCTCATTAACACCTAACACACAACCCTCATGAACACACAAAACCTCATTAACACCTAACACACAA
>JBAMIG010000010.1:10270313-10291981 GCA_037177335.1 Kiunga ballochi | reverse complement strand
TGGTGAATTTTGTTTGACACAGTTAAAGCACATCCTCCCTCATGGTCGCTGCCGGTATTTTTCCTTCTCACTTGGCAGTGCTGTCTCTCCTTTAACTGTCCCCTGTCTCCTTTCTCTCCCTCTGTTTTTGTGTTCCAGATCAAGTCTCTAGTTACAGACTCAGCAGGACATAAGCTTCTGATCTTGAGTGGCCAAAGCTCGGATCACGGTGGCCTTCTTCTTCAAACTGGGGCTTTTAACCACCAGACTTTTTCACTAGTCTTTAGTGATCTTGGGGTGAGTGCTTATATTGTGTATATATATATATTGTATATTCTAGAAGAGATGTTTGTGGTTAAAATAGTTTTATATTACATTTATTTGTGGGCATCACAAATGTAGTGTCTGTTTCTGCAGGTCAGTGAGTTACTGGGAACAGCAGCCCCCAAGCAGCAGGCAACACTTACTGTGTCCTGCCGCGGGGAGGTCGGCTGGAGCTCCCTGGGACAGCATCCGACCTTACGGGAGTTCCTGGAATACAAACTAAACCCTGAGCCTGTTCTCCCCAAGATGGAGGGTGTCACAGAGTTCACAGAGTATGTTTCTGAAACGGTTGACGTCCCTTCACCATTTGACCTCCTGGAGCCTCCCACCTCCGGAGGCTTCCTGAAGCTGTCAAAGCCGTGTTGCTACATTTTTCCTGGTGGACGAGGAGACTCTGCTCTCTTTGCCGTAAATGGCTTCAACATCCTGGTGGATGGAGGCTCCGAGCGAAAATCCTGCTTCTGGAAACTGGTCCGCCACTTGGACCGGATCGATTCGATTCTGCTTACACACATTGGCGCTGACAATCTCCCGGGCATAAATGGACTCCTTCAAAGGAAGATCGCAGAGCAAGACGAGGAGCAATCACAAGGTTCCACCAACTACAGCGACTGGATGAAAAACTTGATTTCTCCTGAGCTAGGGGTTGTGTTCTTCAACGTACCAGAGAAACTCCGTATGCCGGAATCAAATCTCAAAGTAAAGCGCAGCATTGAAGAAGCATCACTCACTTTACAATACCTTAACAAGCTAGGAGTCAGGCCGGAGCCTCTGTTTCGAGTGGTCAGCAACACCATTGAGCCCATTACTCTTTTCCACAAGATGGGAGTGGGCAGGTTAGACATGTATATTCTCAACCCCGTCAAAGACAGTAAAGAAATGCAATTTTTAATGCAGAAGTGGGCTGGCAACAGCAAGGCCAAAACTGGCATTGTGCTGCCCAACGGGAAGGAAGGAGAAATATCCGTGCCCTACCTGACATCAGTTACAGCCTTAGTTGTCTGGCTCCCAGCCAACCCTACAGAAAAGATTGTCAGAGTGCTGTTCCCTGGGAATGCACCACAAAATAAGATTCTCGAAGGCCTGGAAAAGTTAAAGCACCTTGACTTCTTGCGCTATCCTGTAGCCACACAAAAGGACATAGCCTCAGGAGCTCCTCCATCCGCTGTTAAACAAACCAAGTTAAAACAAAGAACAGATAGCAAAGAGAGCCTTAAATCCTCCCCGAAGACCACTGCGAAGGCTTCAAAGAAAGAAACTGAAGGACAAGATGACATGTCAGCTACCACAGAGGCAAAGAGCGACTCTGTTAAGGAAAATATCATAGAAAAAAAAGAGAAAAAGCCTGTGAAGACTATAAAATCTAAAACTGAAGTGCCAGAAAAGAAAAAACTCATGAAAGACAAGTCATTAAAAAAGCACTCAAAGGAAAGAGCATCCAAGATGGATGAGAAAAAGGACAAGGAAAAGAAAGAAATCAAGAAAATAAAGAAAGAAGACTCGGGCAAAAAGGATGACAAGAAAGATACAAAGTCCAAAGAGGACAAAAAGAAAGATGGATCTAAACCTGAGCTGAGAAAAATGACAAAGCCCGACTTAAAGCCGCTTACACCAGAAGTGAGGAAGACTTTACATAAAGCTAAAGTTTCAAGTAAAGTCAAAACTGGGAAAAACAAGGTTGCAAAGGCCGAACCTGGGGAACCAAAAGCCGAAGAGGCAAAACCTGAAATTATTCAAGCTAAACCCATCGAGAACGGAGCTGCCGAAGGCACGTCCGGTCCCTCCACACCAGAAGATCTCACCAAAGACTTTGAAGAACTGCAAAAAGATGAAGTTGTATCTGCAGAGCCAACAACAGAAAGCCCCATCCAAGACAAGGAAGCTATTCGAGAAGCAACGCTGAGGACCAAGTCTCCCGAAAAAGTAGACCCAGCAGCAGACGAAGAAGCTGAAACCGAAGACAAAGACAAGGAGTCGACTCAAGAGAGAGAATTTGAAGATGCTCAAAGGTTTGAGGATGAAGGAGCAGAAACCCAGGATGAGGAAGAAGATGAGGATGAAGTCCCAGCTGTGGAAAAGAAAGTACAACAGGAAGAGGAGGAAGAGGAAGACATGGGGATAGGTGAAGAGGAGGATGAATCCAAATGGAAGGAGGGAAAGGACGATGGACCTGACCGAAAACATGAGATAGAAGAAATGGAGAAATCCGACCATCTGGCAACTAAACCACTGACAAAAGAGGAGCTCCAAATAACTCCATCCACGGGTGAGAAAGAGGAGGAAGAGGAAGAGGTGATGGAAAAAGCTGAATTAGAGGAGGTTGAAGATTTAGATGTGATAGCAGATGAAGAAATTAAAGTCAAACCTGAAGATTCAATTGAAAGCAAAACAACTGAAATTTTATCTGCAGCTAAAAATGAAGAAGAGGAGGAAGAGGAGGGTTACCTATCACATGTAGGAGGGGCCACTGCTCCAATAACATCAGTTGTTCAAGGGGTAGCTTCAGCTGAACATGTCTCTTATATCCAAGATGAGATGATTCCCGGCTACTCTGAGACAGAACAGACCATCTCAGACGAGGAGATCCACGAGGAGGCAGAGGAGAGGATACCACATCTTCAGTACGATGTTGGTTCCTACGACATCTCTGTTCCCGACCAGACTGGCTCATTTGTAAACATCCATGGCATGAGAGAGATGCAAGCTGCAATTATGCCTGAGAAAGGCTTTATTCCAGGGGTGCAAGAGCCAGTGTCCATTTTTACCAACATTATCACGGCTCCTCTGGCAGAGGAAGAGCACGTGTCTTCTGCAACGTCCATCACAGAGTACGACAAAGTGTCCTCCCTTCCCACGTCTATCGCTGAGGATCAGTCTGTGGCGTCTGTTGCAGCACCTTCAGCTGAAGAAGCTACTAAAACCCCCACTGCACCCGAAACTGCTCAGAGCAAAGATCTGCCGCGCTCTGCAGAAACACTCTCTCCACCTTCTCTAGAAGATGACAAACAAACTAAGTCTCCGTCTAGTGATTTACAGCTTCCTTTTGCAGAGGGGAAGAAGACAGCTGAGCTTCACGGCGCTGCAGAACAGGATGATGAAGAGGAGGAAGATGAGGAAGAAGACCAAACTCCTAATGTTGACATGTCTCTTGAAAAACTTCAAGAAGGTTATGCTTCGAGCCAGTTGTTAGGAAGAAAAGAGGCAAAGAGCCAACAGCCTTCTGCCACAGAGTCTCCTGAAAAGGCTCAACAAGACATCAAATCAGTTCATTTACCCATTGAAGAGGAAAATATTGATGCTGTTGCCCCAAAAGATGTTTCATCCGTTGTTCCTACGAGACCATTTGGGTCTGACTCGCTAGCTTCAGAAAGTGAAGAGCGTTGCTTCAGTCCGGATGACATCACTGTTAAAATGGCTTCTCCTCCGCAGTCTGGACCCTCAAGTGCGACTCACTCTCCACTTCATCAGTCACCAGTGGAAGACAAAGCAAAAGTCCTTCATGGTTTGGACCTGAAAAAGCAAGAGGCGCTTCCTGATGTAATCACCACAAGTGACAGCAAAAGCAGTGTGAAAGATGACCAGAAGACAGAGACACAGAAGGAACCTGGCAAGGACAAAGGAGATCAGTTTGAAGCAGCTGATGCAAAATCTGAGGATAGGTCTGCAGAAAAAGACGTTTCATTAGTGCCAAAAGATGAAGAAAAACAGACAGAAATACTTCCTGGCATTGCTTCATCTTTATCAGAAGCTCAACAACCAGTTGAATTTTGGAGGGACTCCCTCCTATCATCTCCTGGAGACAATGCTGACAACAGGCTCAGAGAAAAGGAGCCGATATCGCCTACACCGGGCAAATTTCCAGATGGCAAGAGGAGTTTCTTGGATGATGACAGGGATAAAAGGAAAGACGATGATGATTATGATGATAAAACTGCAGCTAAAACTATCAGCATGAAACAAGAGGAAGAAAAGGATTACACCTCTGATGCCAAACAAATCAAGGATGAGAAGTTTGACATCCAAGTAGAAGTTTCTACTATAAAGTCCATCACAGATGAGAAAGACAGTAAAGAGGTCATAAAGGATGATATCTCTGATACTACACCCACTGAAGAAGAAATATTAAAGGACACTTTCACTGCTGATAAAGCCGTTACAGGTGAATACAAACACCCAGAAAAAGCCAAAACCACTGAACAAGCAGAGCTGGAAACGGTTATCTCTGAGGCCAAACAATCTCAAGATGAACAAAGAGAGGAGGAAGAAACCCAAGAGGATAAATTTGACCTCACAAGCAAAGATGATTTTAAGGAGACGGAGGTCAAAAAGGATGATGTGTCCCTAAAGATGATTTTACAAGATGAGGACAAGAAAGAAACAAAAATGAGCGATACTTCTGATGTTGGCTCTTTGAAGACGCTGGAGAAAGAGCCGGAAAAGTGCCATGTTTCCGATATCAAACCAGTTAAACAGGAAGTTAAAAAAGAAGGAATAAAAGACATTATTTCCAGCACTGAGCCTCCCCAGTACGAGGAGAAAAAGGAAGTAGAGACATATGATGTCATAGAAGTCAAAAAAGACAAACACCATGTGGAAAAAATAGATGCAAGTACCACCAAACCTTTTACAGACGATCAGAGGGATAGAGAGCAAGACATGGGTGATGTTTCTGGTGCTAAACTCAGCCAAGAAGAAATTATTAGTAAGATGGATGAATCTCTTGCATTTGTGAAAGAGAAAATGAAAGAGATTAGTAAGGATGTAACATCAACCATGAGTCCAAGCAAGGAGGAAGGAAATCATGTAGCAATGAGTGAGGATGATTTTTTTTCTGCTAAGACATCAAGTGATCAAGAAAAAGAGACAGTCAGAAGTGAAGACTATCGTACTGACACTGTACCTTTTACAGAACATGAGCGAGATTTAAGACAAAGCAAAGATGATGCTGACATCTTCAAACCCCCCATAGAGGAAGAGAAGGAGACTATTGAGAAGGAGTGCACTGTGACCACTCAACTTACTGCATCAGAGGAGAAAGATAAACTGCCAAGTAAGCAAGAAAGCCCTTCAATTCAACAAACAGATGAAGAGAAAAAGGAATATGAGGAAAGTAAAGAAGCCAATGGTGCAGTTTCACCTCCCAAGATGGACAAAGGGTCTGAAATCACGTATAAAGACACAGATTTCTCTGCCATAGCAGCTAAGTCAGAAGAGCACGACACACCGAAAACTGACAAACCAAGTGAAACGAAACCAGATGCAATTGAAGTTGCTGCTGTCCGACCAGCTGGGAAAGTGGAACAAGACATCCTTAAACGTGAAGATATCCCTACGGTCAAAACATCTGAAGATGAACCATCCAAGGAAGAAGACATTTTAGAGGCTACGCCCAGTGCGCAAGCCAAAGACACCTGTAAAGACATTTGTTCAAGTGAATCACTAACAGAAGAACAAAAAGAGAAAACAGTAGATGAGGAGGAAACACTCAAACTGTCCAAAGAAGTTGATGATCAAAGTATTGCTGACAAAAACATCAAGGAAGAAGATAAAATTAAGGATAAAATATCCGACACAAAACAACTTAAAGAGGAGGAAACAAAGGACACAGCTGTTATTCAGATGTTTACAGAGAAGAAGGTTGAAATGAAAGATGTTACATCACATGCAGAAGGTGTCAAGCAAGAAGCAAAAGAACCAGGAAGTGAGGATTCCCACGACAAAGACATCAAGATTAAAGAAAAGAGCGCAAAGGCTGATGCTGAATATGTGTTTATAGATAAGCAGAGTGAGAAAGATATCGAAGATATTTCTGTTAAAGCCACTGCAGATAAAAAGGAAGTAGAGAAACAAAACCAAAAGACTGAAGAATGTGAGAAGGGTGACACTGCTGAGCACAAACCTGTTTCGGAGCAAACGATGGAAAGTGATCGAAGCGATATGAAAAAAGAGAAAGAAACAGGTAGCACTGCTGAGCAGCGTGTTGAAACAACAGACAAAGAGCCGATACAAGAGACTCTCATAGATGAAATGAAAGGAGAAGTCGCACCGGAGTGTCAGGAGGCTGTAAAGGACAGATTTACTCCAACATGCAGCCCCTCTGCCCAGAAAAAAGAAGATTTTCCTTTTGAATCTCTGTCTAAAATCGATGATAAAGTGGAAGCTCTCACACCAACCCCAATGACCGAGGAGGAAAAACCCACAAAGGATAATATTTTTGATGAGAGTCATAAAGGTGGGCATGAAGAAATCTCTGATAAACCTTCTGCAACTCAGACAGAGAAGAAAACCTTCACAGAAGGAACTCATTCTGGCTCTGTGGTAAGAGATGAGATCTGCACATCATCTAAAGGACAAGATGAAGCATCTAAAGTCATCAGCCAAGATGAGAAAATGGGGAGAGAAAAAGATGATGCATATGTCGCTGAACTGAGCAAGGAGCAGAAAATGGAGAAAGAACAGGAGAAAGACGATACCTATGAGAGTGAAAACATCAAAGAGGTAAAACCTGCAGAGGAAGAAAAGTTGATTAAACTAAAGGATCCCATGAAGCCAGATGATATAGACACAGAGAAAGATAAGTCTGACTACGGTGATGCAGACCACACTAAAGAGGAAAAATGGGAGAAAGAAGAAGTGCAAGAGAAAGACTTGGACAAAAGCATTAAACAACCGGCACAAGCGACGTCAGGAGAAGTGTTACTGTCCAAGTCAGACTATAAACCTGCATTTGTAGTTCAGTCATCAGATGAAGACAGAGATGAGGAAGAGGAGGAAGACATTTGCATGGGAGGAGCAGGTTCCAGACCTTTGTCAGTAGACATCCCTCCTATGACCCAGTCTCCAGACACAAGTGACCAAACTAAACCACCTGCGTCTCAACAGCCCTCCGTTATTATACCCACACTTACAATGCAGGAGCCCTCGCTGGATGAAGATACCAGAGAGTTTGAAAAAGAAGAATTCACACCTTCACCTAGCGTTGGCAAAGATGTGAAAACAAAAGTCACACCTGCGCCGCTTGCCAAACCAGAGACATCTTTTGAAATTGTGACATCAAAAGAGGAGGAAACAGCTGTTTGTACTGCAGCTGCCAAAGCAGAACAAAGGTCAGAATCAACAGATGAAAAGTCTGTATCAGCTGTAGTATCAAGACCTGACAGCCAAACAAGGAGTTGCACACTTTCATGCACTGCAAGTTTGGAAGACACACTCCAAGAGAAACAGATACTGAGTCAGGTGAGCTCAGGTGTGAGTGTTACAGAAAATACCAAGCAGGCTGAAAAAGCAGGAAAGGAAGCAGAGAGAGAGATGGAAGGAGAAAGAGAGATAGCTTCTCCAGGACTATCGCAGCCTTGTTCCTATTTTATGTTAGACCGAGAATCTGAGGAAGCCAGGGAAGCTACTGGGGCTGCAAAAATAGATAGCAGTGAAAAAATGGGCTCGGAAAAGGAAATTGTCAGCTCAAGAGATGAGACACAAACCTTTAGTGCATCTAAGTACGATCCATATGAAAAGCCCATCCCGAAAGATCGGGATCTGGACTCCAGAGAGGAGGGTGAGGTTTCTCTTGGTTGTGAGGTTTCGGACATTTGCATAGATGATAACCGAAGAACAAGCCAGACAGGTGCTGAAGGAGCCATGCTCCTTCTGGATGACCAGTACAAAGAGGAACCTTTGTCCTTCAGTAGGGTTGACTACAGCCCAGTGTCGCTCACAGAGAGTGAAAGAAGCAGCCACCACAGTCAGAGCGACTCCTCTAAAGACCAAGATAGAGAGAAAGGTCAAGAGGAGGAGAGTGAGAGAGAAGAAAGAGTAGATGTAACTTGTGTTGAGAAGAGTCACTCATTCACAGAGATGCAAGATAACAAAATGTCCCAAGCAGCTGATTCCTATTTTTTCAGCCCAAAAGAGGACAAACCTGAAAAATCAGAGAAAGAAAAAGAAGATACGAGTGAAGCAGACGTTCCTCAAACGCGGGTAATGGAAGAAGATGATAAGGTTTCCATTCAGTCCTCATCACTAAGCTTAGAAACAGCCTCTTCCTCATGGAGCCATTCGGATCTCAGTGCCTCAGCTGCTGGTGAAGCATTTAGAGAAATCACGGAGAAGGAGAGAGACAAATCTGTTGAGTCGCTGAAAGAAAAAGTGGATTCAAATGGTCATCAAAAGGGGGGATCTTCATCTGGTCGGTACTCACCTGCAGAAAAAGACATTTCACCCCAACTAGCACCATTGCTGGTAAGACAAGTGACACCAGCTGATTCCAGAACTGGAGCAACGTTAACAGGATATGAAGTAGATGATAATGTTTTGGCATCTGACAACAGTCAAATTAGCAGCTCTGCATCTAGTAAATTCTCAGGTTTTCCAGATGGAAGAGAGAGCCTGATTGACAAAAGGCTATTAGTAGAGGGAGAAGACTTCAATGTAGATGATGACGAAGAAGATGATGAGGAAGAAGAGGAAGAAGAGGAGGAGTCAAGTGATGTAGATATGGAAAAGGGTGCTCGGGAGCAGTCAGAAAAAGAAACGTGCAGACATGATTCAAATGAAGAGAGAGAAAAGGTACATAAAATGCCTGAATCAAGCTTCCTTAAAGTGGAACCAGCCAGTAAACCAACCGATGCCTCTGTCACAGAAACAGACAAGAAGAATGTGCATGTAAAACCAGTCAAAGAGGAAGATACAACTAGTGATACAACCCCAAAACTACTTAAAAAAGAGAGTCGAGACCAAGAACCGCTAGAAATGGACGGAAACAGCTTTTTAACAGCAGATGCTTCAAAACATCCTGATAAAATGGAAGCAAAGGAAGATCAATCCAAAACACAGATGTCCCCTGAGCGGACCACCGAAAGAAGATTATCAGATGTTGTAACTTCAGTTGAATTTGTGGTTGCAGAGAAAAAAGATCAGGAGAAAACATCGCTGTCACCAGAGACAAAGGAAACAAGTCAACCGACATCTTCCACCAGTTCTTCAACAGAAGAGTCAAAGCCGACATCTAGTCCCTCCTCTCCATTAACTGCTAACTACGCTGATATCGGATTGAGCAAGTCAGGACGTTACGCTGAGCATTTCCCTAGTAATGACGGTCAAGTTTCATTCAAGGATAACAAGAAAGAGACCCTTGTACTGTCGGATGCATCCCATCTGTCCAAACCAAGCGATGAAAAATACTTCAGTCAAAGAGATCTCTGTGATGAAGGTCTAGACGACAGGCAGCCTTCAAATATCACAGCAAAACATGGGGAAACTAGCTCATCCAGTTGCACGTACAGCTCTTTAACGTTCACCTCTACATCCTACAGTTACACATCTGCTGTCTCAACATCTGGTTCTTTGACCCAACACTTAGGAGACAAAGTTGAAACTGTCATAACTTCCAGCTCTGACGTTCCTTTTGCAAAAGAGGAACCATCTTTCACGACAGCATCCACAAGCTCGTGCCTTGGAGGTTTTCAGAGAGATGAGTACATGGAGGTGATGACTAAACCTGCAGCAGAAGTGTCTGAACCATCAAGCCCAGGCACATCAGTCACTGCTAAGCAGCCCGAGGGAAAAAAAGAAGCAGATATAAAAAGTTCTGAGACTACTGCAATTGCACCCCCCCTACAAAGTTCAGACACCGTAAATGCGTCAGGGAACTTATTTACATCAGAGGCTCGCTTTGATGCTTCTCCTTTCCAAAGGACTGACTCTTGCGACAGGGTGTCCCAGAGCAAGGAGTCGAATGCACTTGAAATGAAAGAAAGCACCTTACCATACCGTAATGAGAGTGAAAAACTCAAAGTGTCTGAGACGTTTTCATCAGTAACCAAATCGTGTTTAGTAGAGAGTACCATTGACTCAATAGAAACAAAAACAGTCTCTATCACCTCTACTACTGTTCTGTCTGAACCTGAAACAATGGCAGTTCCTCAGGTTACAGCCTCAGTCACTCTACTAGGTGACGGAGGACCGACCAAATCCTCATCTGCCATAACTGACTTGCCCAAAACAGTAGAGAGTGACAAGCAAACACAGCAGATAAAAGACGATAAGGCATGTGAAACTACTGTACCTTTAAAAGGAGATGCCAAGGTGTCAGAGAAAGAAACATGTCAAAAAGATGAAAAGGCAGAATCACTGAAAGACACAGAAGTCAAACAGAAAGCAGAAGAAGAGAAACCGGATGAGATGACCGATAAAGTCAGCAGAGAGCAGGAAAAAGAAACTGCTGATCCCAAGCTCAGTGTAAAAGTAGAGGCGAGCAAACTAGGAAAGGTGGAAATACTGGACGAAAAAAGCTTGTTAGAGAAGCCGGTAGAAAGACTAGAGGTAAGGAGGAAGAGCAGTTTATCTGACTGGGAGCTACTACAGAGGCCTGAGGACTTCCCAAGAGCTCCTCCTCCAGGATATGGTGATGATGATGAGGAAGAAGAAGAGGAAGCGAGGGAATGGATGGCCAGTTCCCATAGTACCTCAGTGCCCTTCTCAAGAGACACTTACCACCCAAAATCCTCGAGCCAAGGGATCGTAAGGCCTGATCGACCCTCTGACTTAAACACTGAAGCAACCTCATCTTCTGCCTCCGCTCAAGACTTCTCCTCCTGTGAGTATAAACATAGCAAAGGAGAACTTTCTCCATCTTTCATAAACCCCAGTCCTCATCAGCTTTCCAGCAATGAGGATGAAGACGAAGGTCACAGCGATCACTCCCAGGAAGGGGGCGAGGACGAACACGAACAACACTCTGTGAAAAAGAGGTCACACAAGCAGAGGCGCCACCACACTCAGAGTCACCATGGAGAGGCTGGACAGGGGCCGCACCAGTTGCCTGGCACAATGGCTGTCACATTGGCTGGAGAGGAAACCCCTCCAACATCAGTTAGTGAGTCGTTACCGTCCCAGTCTGATTCCGATGTCCCTCCGGAAACCGAAGAGTGTCCGTCAATAACAGCCGAGGGAAATCTGGACTCTGACGAAGATGCTGAGCATCTACCGATAGACAAATCATCTGCCTCTGGAGCCGCGGGTGGCCACCACTCCCCTACGCCACGGTTGTCTCAGAAAAGTCATGATCCTGTGCCCACCCCCATGAAGGACCCCCTTCCTCACCCTCCTCACCCAGATGTATGCATGGTAGACCCAGAGGTTCTTCTAAATGATCAGAGCAGTACAGAGAAACCTCTCAAGAAGGAGCATAAGACCACCAAGGGACTTAGAAAAGGCAAACCTAAGTCAGCCTCTCCTGCTCGTAGAGGGGAAGTCAGGAAGAGATCTTCTACCCCGGTGAATCAGTCCAAGGACTCAGCCTCACCTCGATCTGCCTCCCTCAGGAGGAAGGACACAGAGAGAGGCTCCAGGTTGATTAAAATGTCCGAGACCCAAGGTTCAAGGAGTGAGATCTATAGCTCTGGGAAAGGCCTGGTCAACGGCATCAAGAGCAGCTCAGGTGTGTAAATGTCTTGACACTCAGCTACACGTCACATTCATTAACCTTCAGCAGGAGTCAGGAACGATTCCGCTGCGTTCACTGCAACAAACAGGATTAACTTGAATATCATTACCCGAAAGGTTAAACAGTGACATTTAGGCTCACAATTATATTTCTTGTGGTCTTTAAAAATGCTGAAAATAATTTTTCTGAGCCAATATACAATCTGAGTTATAAACAACCATCCACCACCACCACCACTACCACACACATATTTATAAATTCCTTACTGGTTTTTACACCAGTCAAAGCTAGACTGGATGACTAGAATGACTTTTTAACATTAATTTGATCAGCTGATATTGGGGACTATTCAGGTTTTTTTTGCTACTATCATATTTTTAATGTAAACAATTTTTGTCACACCAATAATCTTTTACTTTAATTGATATTTTTCCAGGAAGCAACGCCCAGAAAACAAGTTCGGCCGTACCTCCTGGACCACCTGTCTATGTTGACTTGGCCTATGTGCCCAACCACTGCAGTGCCAAGAACGTGGACCAGGAGTTCTTTAAGAGAGTGCGAGCCGCATATTATGTTGTGAGTGGGAATGACCCGGGGAGTGGAGAGCCTAGCCGTGCGGTCCTGAATGCCCTGCTGGAGGGCAAATCTCAGTGGGGATCCAATTTACAGGTACTCACGCTCCATCCGTGTCTCAGATTTTTGCTCATCCGTGTCTCAGATTTTTGCTCATGTCCCCCCCATTGACATTTTCTCTTCGTGTTTGGGTTAGGTGACTCTGATACCGACCCACGACACGGAGGTGACTCGGGAATGGTACCAGCAGACCCATGAGAGGCAGCAGGACTTGAACATCATGGTTCTGGCCTCCAGCAGCACCGTAGTCATGCAGGACGAGTCCTTCCCAGCCTGCAAGATCGAGTTCTGAGCTTCACAAACCCCAGCTCTGCTTTCACCATCACCCCTTCATACCACACCCCTCCCCACCTCCATCCTCATTTGGAGGCAGATCGAGTGCAAACAGCATCTTCTGCTCCTTCAAAGCTTCTCTCTCATGGTACCAGTCCCACTAAGCATTTGCTGCAGCTCCTGATGCAGTAGGTTCTGTTAGGTAAAATCAAAGTAAAAAAATCTGGTATATGCTTTGTAATAGTGAAATAATTACACAAACAGCACTATACTTTAGTGTTTTATTTCCTTCACTGTCTGCTCTAACACATTTCTTCTATTTGCACCTAATTGTGGTTAAAACACAACTTAATCCCACTAGAGAACTTGATTGCATCATATCTGAATAAATAATTGGACATTGTTGAAAAATTGCACATTGAATTTAAGGATTAGGTGGATGAAGTTCTAACAATGAGGGTCCAAACTGCATTTTTACTCTGAGATCTCATACAAGTAGCCAAAGTGTGTCCTGAAATGCAGCTTTTCCAAAAGGACCTGATAGAGAACCACTGATCAGACACTAGTTTAGCTTGTTCACAGTGCTTCTAAAAGGAGTTGTTTGCTTTCTTTCTCCTCCCATTTACATAAAAAACATATTCTTTACAGTTCCCATACCACAGTAGTCTTTTGGATTATCTCTGCAATGACTTGTATGGATGTTTTGTAACAAAATGATCCTTCCTGTCACTTGTGAAGTTTTAGGAGGTGCCTGACGTCGCTTGGCTCTATTTTCTCAGCTTAGCAGGTGTATGTTGCTTGTATTGTAGCTCGGACTCTTTCAGAGAGCTGCGTAGGGTTAAACCTGTTTTTAGCCAGCCCTCAGGTGTGAAATGCATCATAGCGTTGATACATTACCACACTGGCTCTGTTGTATACATACTGCATCAGACAAACGGACACTTCTAAACTCAATCATATCTCTACTGGTTGTAACGATACTTCAAGTCTTTATTAGGGTCTTTGTTGTTTGTACTCCCGTCTACATATAGGGTTGATGTTTCATATCAGCACAGAAGTTATGTAGTAAGAATGGTCTATTCTGTGATGAAGATGCAAGCTGTAATCCCGGGGAAATGGGCCGTTTATGGAATGTTTTTAAGAAGGTTGATTTATAACTTTTTCCATACGTTACTATCCCAAAGCAACGGGAAAAAAACAACAGTGACCTGTGACTAATGTAGCAATGAAAACTCATTGGCGTGGCTCCTCAAGAGGCAGCAACACGACCGTAGGAGCTGCAATATTTCTTCTTATCGTGGAACATTAAAGGAAGCTTCTATTACTGTACGTGCCTTTAGGTAGTGTTTGAGAGCGGGGGGAGGATGGGTGGGTGTTTAAGGACATGTCAGCCATTTTGAGCCAGAAAACACCAAGTCTTCAATCTGAAACAGGACCAACCAGTTCATAACACAAGTTGTAAGCTGCACAGTATCCAGAAAATTATGCCATCAACTATAAATGCAAATGCGTCTGAAGCCAATGTGGAGCGATCGGATCAATGACATGAACTCCACATTCCAAAAAGCAAGTCTGTCTTTTAGCAGATCATTGCACAAAATGGAAATGCACTTTTCTGAGGAGCCATCAGAAGTTCCTATGAAATTAGTAGAAACAGGAAATATTTACAGGAAGTTCCACGACGAACAAGGAGAAATGAAATGTCAATATTAGACTATTTCCTCATATTAATTCCAGATGTAGACTGATAATGAATGTTTCTGGTTGCATCGGATGCTTTCTAAAGAGTAGGAGTAGTTCTTTATGTGTGTATGTGCGTGTTTAGGATCCACACCAGGTAGCTGCTTTAGTGATGAAACAGGGTTTGCATCTGCAGGCAGTGTCGGTCAGTTCAGAGGGAAGGTCTGCATGCTGCCAGACTAGAAAACGGCTTATTCTCACTTTAAATTAAGAACACCACTTTTATTTCATAACATATATGCAAGTTTTCATATATTACGTATTATTTACAAGTAATCTTAAATTCTGATTTGAATTTCTCCTTATTTTGTTTTGTGGGACTCTTTTTAAAAAAACATTTTGTTTATTTTGCTCTTGCGAGCATTTCGCTACAACTGCTGCTTCCATGGATGTTTTTTTTTTCTTATTTTATTTTTTGTTTTTGAAGATTGATGTGAAGCTGAAAGTCAGAGTAGACAGGAGGAAGAGCAACTTTTATCTCCATCTTCTTTTTAAGCGATAAATAACATTGATTTTCAGGATGTGGCCAGCTTAAAGCCGGACGGATGTTTAGCTCGTACTGGTTATTTTGCTAAAATTATTCTGTTGAAGCTTCACCCTATCCTCGCCAGGTACCAGTGCCAAGTTTTCTTCTTCTTTTTCTTTTTTCTTTACCCTTTAAAAAGCTGCCTCTCTGCCAGTTTCAAATCACAGACGGCTGGAACAAGATTACCAATTATTGTTTCAACCATTTCTTCTGTCTTTTTTCCCCTTTTTTTGCTACACATGATGTTTTGGAGATGGACATAACTCCTTTTAAAATCAGAGTTTGATGCAGGTTGTGTATTGAATGGCTGTGTACGCACAATTAAGCTAGTTAACTGAAAGGGCACAAGCAAACGCTTTAAGCAAAAAGTCCTTTTTGCTGTGTTTTCATGTGTGATGTATTCAGAACAGGAGGTTTTTCTTAATGGGTGGATTTAGTTTAGTGGGTGGTTGGATTTGTTATGACTTTTTTTAAGTTGGCATATTCCAAATAGTTGGCCTCAGGTTATTTGAGGCATTAATAAGAACGCTGTGAATCACAAAGTACTGAACTGTATGACCTTAAAGTAGCTGAATGCACTATACAGGAGATCTATTTTTCTGAATGTAGATTTGGTAATGACCATGTGAATGCTGCTGGATCAAAACACAAAAATTCACTCCACCTTAGAAGTAAAAGCAAAGGGGATCAGAAGGTGTGCGGTTACATTTCTGCTTAGACTTGAAGTCTGATCTGTTAAAACAAGATTTTTCTCCCAGTTAACACGACTGCGATCTCACAGCAAAATGAGAAACAGTAAGAACACGGTACCAACTGCAGCTGCAACTTTTTCCTTTTCCTGAATATGACTTGAAACACATGCAGACTCAAAACGCATCAGTAAAACAAAAACAAATGCTACTTGTACACTCCTAGGCTGTACACAGATGTGTGCATATCGCTCTGGAAAAGAACGGTTGAGACAAATAATAAACTCCTTGCTGTGATATCTGTTTATTCTAGCAGACTTTAGTGACAAGATGATCAAAAAACTGCTGAAACTACGTAAATATTAGCTACAGAAAGAAAAAACAAAAGCATATTTCAGTTGAATTTCATCTCCATACCTGCAACGAAGATGAAGATATCATTTGATCACAATCAACATATGGCGTTATCTGTCCATCTGATCTTTCTGCATGTGATTTATTTAGTTATAATCCTGAATGTAATTGTTTAACATGGAAATAATAATATTAAAAAGTTACAATGCTATTTTAAAGAGGTATATTTGAAAAATGCTAATTGTCTTAACATGAACTACAGTAATATACTCCTGGGCTGTGCTTTCTTTCTTTGCCCTATAACATGTTGTTAAGAAGACTGTCTTGGTAGTTCTGTTTGATTCTCTCTCTCTTTCATTTTTTGCATTGTATTAAACTTGATTATGGATTTCTTTTTCTGCGCAATATAGAGTATCTCTTCTCTGTCTCTTTAAATCTTACTGGTTAAACTAGAACTACTGCAGATTCAATGTAAAAGGGAAACAGCCTGGTGATCATCTATTAAACTACATTCAAATCTAAAGTCGGGTCACTGTTGTCTCTTTTCATTTCAATGAAAAAGTTCCATAAAAGTGGAAATTCACTAATAACAGTGGAGAGGTTTTACTGCTTTACTGTGGGTAGAGTCGTGGCTTCACAGATTTTATGTAACTGGATGTAGCTGTGAGGATTTTTGCTCTGGTGCACTGGTGGGGATTTATTTTATAGCATCCCACAATGTAGCCGCGGGTCAGAAGGGAAGTGAGGGTTGCAAAGAAAAACAAGTGTACTACTGCAGATAAAGGATGGCAGAGCTCCTAATAAAATGATGTAGAATATAGCGGGTAATCCTGATTGATCACATAAGTTTTACTGTCCACTTTATTAGGGACATCATTTAATTGCTTTGTAGCACAAATAGTTAATCAAACAATCCCAACTCAAAGGATAGAGATGATGGATGGATGGACGTGGTCATAGCATAGTAGCTGAAGTTTAAACTGGGCATCAGAATGAGGAAAAACGGGAATGTAAGCAACTTTTTGAACATGACATGGTTGTTCATACCAGACTGACAGACCTGATTTACTGGGATTTTCATTCACCACCTCCACTAAGGACAGTGAAAGAGGGAAAATATCCAGTGAGCAGCTGTTGTCTGGATGAAAATACCCTGTCAAAGTCAGACTGTCTTATGCCTGATGATGCAATTAACTGTGTGTGAAGCCCTTCGAGATGACTTTGTCGTGATACTGAGCTATATAAATAAAATTGAATTGAGGTCAGAAGAAGACAGGAGGCCGATATTGACACTGACTCATCAAAATTGAACTATAGAATAGAAAAAAAACACATTGGCTGGTTTTCATTTCAGCAGATGGCATTCAGATGTTTGGGTCAGAATTTAATAAGTAATATCACGATGAAACGGAGCTGCACGGTGGTTAGCGCCACAACCACACAAGCGAGGAGGTCGCTAGTTAGAGCCTCCGCTCAGACAGTCATCTCTGTCTTAGCGTGTCCTCTGGCATCCTCCTACAGTCAAAAAGACACACATTTTATGTTGATTGGTCATATGAAATTGTCCTTAGGAGTGAATGTATGTGTGACTGGTTGTTTGTGTCTCTGTGTTGGTCCTGTGATGGACTGCAACCTGTCCAGGCTGTACCTCCCCTCTGACCTAATGACAGCTGGATGAACAGTCTGGAAAATGAACGGATGGGTTCATTAAGCCTGAGGCTGATGCAAGTAGTGGTGTGGCATGTTTTTCATGCATTTTTAGTAACAAATAAGCATGGTTTACATAGAACCAGAGCTCTATTGATGACCACATGCATCTATTTATGACCACAGTGTAGCATCTTTTGATGGCTACTCTCAGCAGGATGTCACAACATCAAACCTGACTCTTCTTACGCGAATGGCATATACAGTCACCTGATCTCAACCCGAGAGAGCATCTTTGTGATAGGGATCATGTATGGGATCTAGTTATACACATAAAACCAACAAATCTGCAGCAACTGTGGGATGTTATTGTGTCAAAAGAGTAAAATCTCCCTGGAATGTTTCAACCACCATGATGAATCTATGCCAACAAAAATAAACAGATCTTAAGGTCGATGGTGGTCCTTATAAAGTGGTTGGTGATGCATCTGGCAGGAAGAAGCACCTTAATAAAAAGAAATAAAAAGAACCCCCGCCCCCACACAAACACGTGATTTACATGTTAAAAGAAAGGATTTAAGAGCAGGATATATCTTTCCATAGAAAATCAGCAGAAAAATTGACTTTTAGCTGCAGACAAAAGAAGTTTCCTCAGTTTGACTGATTTATGTTTGTTATATATGTAATATGGGACAGCGCACATTGATCGACATGTGTTCCTCAGTCCAGGATGTTATATTTCTTTGTTCGGAAGGGACCGTATTCCAGGAATATGAAGCTCGAGCTGAAAAGGCAGATCGTCTGAATGCCGTTTTCCTAAATGAAACTTTAAGGTCTCCTCTGCTAAAAGACCAGGTAACTGAATAAACTCTGTTAATAACAGTGGAGCCACTTTATAGATGAGATTATCATTTTTATTTGGGAATATGTCACTTCTCTAAAGGTCAGTATAGGAGCATTAGTATTCAGTGGTACAACTGAGCAACTAGACTGATCAGAATCCTGGGTCATGTTTGTTATTGATATGAAGAAGTAATGATTAAAAGCAACCATAATTGCATCTTCATATCCTTTTTTTCTTTATATTAATGTCATTAATTTGTCAGAGTAATCCACAGCAAACAATGCTTCAAGTGAGCTGTGTATTTATTCTTCTTGTTTAAAGTACTCAGTGATTTTCCTTGTAGTTGCAAATCTTTGATGCATGAAGAAAGTAAAGCGATCTGAGTCAACAGGACAAATTAGTTTAGGCTCAAATTCCAGATTTTCACACAAGTGCTCCCTCAGTGTATTTATTTCAGCCACTCTACATTTATCTTTATTACTGGTGTGAAAAGCAGAGTGGAACACAATGGCCTTGTTTAACCCTGGATGCTGTGCTTTCATATGTTTTTTGGATCTGCAGTGGCTTTACAGAACCGTCTCCCACATCACCCAGCAAAACAACTCCCCTCCCTACCTGCTGTACTTTTTCCAGTTACCTTGACAACACATTTAGACTTTGTAGGATTGTGAAGAGGGTGCAGGCTGAGGATGACTTGTGGATGCGGAGGTGGTGCTGAAGGTTTAAGCGGACACTCTCCTGTCAGAGGGTGGTAATTATTTCATCCGAATGACAAATAGTTCGACTCCTCTCTGATCTCTCACTCCCACTCGGGTTAAAACACAAAATAAAGCTTTAAGTTAGAGGTTTGTAACATGGGGACTGAGTAAATTTGGTTATATTACATCACCTCAAACATACAAGCTGCTTTATGAAGTGAGCTTAACACTTGAGGGGAAAAAAGCCCTTTGAGGATGCTAAAAGTGACCGGATCTACCGAGTGTTTTCTGTGCTGTACTGACTCTTCCTTATCTAATCCCACATCAATGTCAAGTTATGATCTCATCAGATTTATTCACTGGTCTGCTGCAAATCTTTCTGCAAAATGCTATTTTCAAAATCACCTAAAGCATTTACTATCTGCAAGATCTTTTTAATCAGACAGAATTTCAGATTAAAGTCGGTGAAACTTTGCGCTTTGATTGCCGAGTATTTACTGTAGCTTCACAAACCCTTTAAACATGCTGCTATATGTGGCTGTTTGTTATTTGTGCACATTTTTTTTTCTAAAGAGTCCTGAGCAAGCTGCATTTTGTCTTTTTTCCCCTAAATGCAACATTTACCATGTTCACTTAAACCTAGAAAAATAAGATTGTCTGAAAAGAAACAGGAGAAACACATCTGTGTGTTCAACAGTACACCGGATTACTGTAAGGCTTATGTCAAAACTTCCACAAAACAGCTGTAAACAACTGCAGCTCATTCAGGATGCTGCTCCTAGTTTTAACCAGACAGGACTCAGGTCCTGTTCAAACATGGAGACGCCATATTTAGCTAATATGCTGCAGAACAGAGATTAATCTTTCACCAGTCAATTTTAATAAGTTTAAATGTTTCTTTTCTTGTTACATTAAATCTGCACCATCTTTTAACATCAGTTCGTATTTCTCTTTATGTTTATATTATGTAAATGATGCTTTTATACACAGAATATGCTAACTTGCCTCTTAAAGTCTGAGATGCAACTGTTTAAATACGTTCTACATATAAATAACTGACCGTACACTAAAAGGCAATCGGGTCAGATTAAATACAACATGGTATTGTATCAATTGCAATCAATATTGCATGTATCAAATATTACAGGAAATAAAGGTTTGAAAATGGCCTTAAAACACTTTTCCTCCTAATCAACAGTGTTTTCCTACATTGGCATTATATAAACACACAACAGAATGATGCTAAACTTGAGCTTTTTCAGATTAAATCTTACTGATGATTATCAGTAATGCGTATTTTATTAGCAGGATAGCAGCTACAGATTTTAGTTTAATTATAATATTCATCTTTTGATGTCAACCTGTAGAATAAAAAGGATGTTTGGTACTTTTCATGACTTTCTTATAAGCACATGTTCCAACCAAATATTGATTTATATTATTTTGTTTACCCATCGAATCGCAGCAAAACTGATAATTTAGCTTTAAAGCCATTAGCTACAAGCTCTGAGGAACCTCTAGTTTGTTTTTTCTTTCAAAAAGCAGCTGAAGACTATTTTATTCAGACAAGCTTTTAGTTGACCTGGTTGACATTTTTAGTTTCTATCTTGTTTTATTAGTGTTTTGATTTTATTTAAATTGTTAATATATCTGATTTTATTGCATTCTGTGATTTTAAACTGTGAAAGGTGCTATATAAATAAAATCAACTTACTCACTTCACGTTGCCAGCCAGTGTTTGTTCAGTGACTTACTAGTAGTGTTACACACCAATCAAATCTTTAAAAACATCAGGAAGTAAAGTGTGTATATCTCTGATGCCTTAATGATAAAATATTTTACAACCTTCAACCTGCAGTTTTCTCATCAAGACATAAATGAAAGAGTCCAACTAGTGTAACTAATTGTGTTAAAGCCCTCAAAAAAAACTATACGAGTGTGATAATATGAGGGTTTAATAAATGGACGTTAGTTTGAGAGTGTGTGTGTGTGTGTGAAAAATACTTGTCCTCCAGACAAAGAATGACATCAGCTTTGGCTTCCGGTGAGTCAGCGGTCTCCATCTCTCCGTTTACCCAGCGTTGCTCAGGAAGAGTCAATTACATCTGGGGGTGTTACCATGGAAACACATGGGAGCAATAGGAGGAGGTGTGAGTCATCACTATTGTTAAAAGCCATTTAGACTTAAGATGAGAGGGACGGTAGGGATGACAAGACAAGAGGACTAAGAAGGGGGTAAATAAGTTGAAACCTAAATGAAGGTGAAAAGAAGATGAACGATAGAACAGGAAGAGCAAAAGGAGGAGGAAAAATTAAGAAAATTAAGATGAAAAATTAAGGCAAAGAATAAAAAAAAGAGTGTAAGAGAGAAGATAGTGATATGAAGATGAAGTAGTAAGAGTGGAGATGAATGTGCTGCTGTAATGAGCAGGACAAGAGCGCACGCACACACACGCACACACACACACACACACACACACACACACACACACACACACACACACACACACACACACAC
>JBAMIG010000010.1:10256593-10267264 GCA_037177335.1 Kiunga ballochi | reverse complement strand
CACACACACACACACACACACACACACACACACACACACACACACACACACACACACACACACACACACACAGTGTAAAGTCTCTAATTTAACATGTGCTTTTAACAGAGTAAACAATGCTTTCATTGTCCAATACATTTTTATTTTTACTCCTTTCCAACATCCCAGTAATACCTGAACCTCAAGGGACTGAGCCAGTCCGAAATGATACACGTAAAAAGCTCGACCTTGTTTCCCGAACACCGCATCACCGCACACAGACAGCTCTTTAGCAAACATTTAACAGCATTTTAAATAACATAACAGATTCAATCACCTACATTAACCCATACTCGGGTAAAAAATATTAAATCCGCCCTGATAAAACTAGAAAAAGGACAAAAATGGTTCATGTTGTTCTACATGAAATCTTTCAGTGTGGAGGTCAGTTCGTTTTCTGTGTTAGCATTTTGAAACAAAGCAGCTATACTTTGGTGATGCGGACAGAAATGCCTGAACATTTTGTCTAAGCACATCTCATACCAATGAGACCAACATAAAGCAAAAACAGCTTTGGTCAGAATTGTTAAAAAAGAAAAAAGATATATAAAGCTCCTTAGCTGCTTTAGAGGACACATGTTCATTTACACAACGGCTTAGCATTGAGGCACCTCTTATGTATGTATTTATGTATGTATTTATGTATATATGTAAATGTTATGGACTACATCTGTTTAGTTTGTGTGTAGAAAAAAAAAACGGGGAAGTATGTAATATCTGAAACTGGAGAAAAAATAGAAATAAACCTGATGTTTAGACCTTACTTTAATCACTTTAGAGCATCCAACGCTGTAAAGGTTTTACTGAATACAATGCAAAGCATCAAAGTTCCCCTCTAAAGTAAACCTATGAAGTGAAAATAAACTGACCTCCAGATCAGCTGAATGCAGATTTATTTTAATCTCTAGGTTTTTCTGTCTACCTGAGCATCATCAACGGGAAACAGATCAATCATCAAACAGGAAAAAACAAAAACATCCTTTTAGAGTGACAGCAAAGTGCAGACAGGCAGCATCGACTGAGAAAACCAATCACAAGTTAGTTTCACCTTCCTAACCTAGTGGTTTTCCCCTCTAATCTAGCATAACACAAAACAACAAATCAGTTTAAAATCAGTGTATCTTAAACCCTCCAAATTAAACTTACTGAGAACTGAAAGGCACATTAATAGATCAATTTCTTTTTCCATTTAACAGCAAATACATAAAGAAAAGAAAACCCGTTTAACTGACATGGCTTAAGTGTTTTGGATGAGTCGGCTCTTCTCTCAGTTTATACAATAAAAGCAAAGCTAAGAATAATTTAAAGTCTGAAACTTGATTTTGATTGTATCAAAATTAGATCTCTTCACAGGAGATCATCTGATTTGGTTTAGCATGATTGTAAAATAATGTCAACACTGACTAAAGGAATATTTGGATATTTCCTCCCACATCACACATGCAGATATTTCAGCTCCAGAACTGGTTTCATTATTTAGAAAAAAAAGAGCTGAGGAATTTCAGCTCTAAATGAAATTATTTACAGCTTAGAGAGAAAAAAACAGGCACTAGTGGATTCAGTAGAACTAAACTAAAAGGCACATCTGACCCGAGTGTTGGCTAAACTGTAACTTATGTCTGAAACAGGATTGCAGTGATTAGAAATGTTTGTCCGTTTAAAATCCAGAGCTTTCTGTTTACAAAGCAGGGTTGGTGGAGTTACATGATACGTTTAGCTGGTCTCTCTCTCCAGAATCAGCATCTCCTCTCGGGGTGATTGTGAATGTTGGCAGGCAGATGGGAGGGAAGGCTGAATACTGCTGTCCCCAGCTTGCTTTGGGTACCCAGAAGTCCTTGTGTTTTCAGATGGATGACTTACTCACTGAAGCTGAAGTTCGTGCCGGTGCTTTCTGTCACCGGGGATGAGGGACCCGCACTGGATACGGCACTTGAGGGGATGCTGCCATCTTTACAATGCACAAAAACATGCTAAAAGTTTGTTATCTTTCTGTGAAGGCATCTCAGACATACACTTCCTGGTACGTCTCTCGTGCTAATTTTAAAAATCCATTAAATGACTTTCATCACAGAGCCATAACTCTGCTTATATTGTGTGTTTTTTCTGCATTTAGTGTCCAGTGGACAATTTGTTACCCGATGTTGGGAGAAAATGGCTAAAATTTACCATCTAGAATACAGTCTGTAAACGCACATCATTACTCATTAAATCCTGAATATTTTAGGCCCGTTTAAACTAAAACGACCTGGTTTTTCCTCAGAGACGGAGCCTCTGAAACGAGAAACAATTGAATAGCACATAGTGTTCCATAACAAGCAGGACAGCTGATTCATGCAGCTTCGCCGTCTCAACACTGTGTGGTAAATGAGGCTAAGTGAGTGCATTGTGGTTAAAGCAGCTTGGATCTAGAGCAGGTACCAACGGGAGGAGGCTGAGGGACAAAAGCCTCCAGTCTTACCCCGGATAATAGAAGAGGAGAAGTAGATGAGAAAATCTTTCCTATGAGCTGATATTTCATAAATCAACAGCCCAGCAAGGACATAAATTAATCACATTGACACCAAGAAGATAATAAGATTAGAGGAAGGAGAAGAGGGAATGGAAGAAATGAGGTTTGTTAAAGGGGCTATGATGCATTTTTGGTCCCGTTTCACTGCAGTTTTTTTTCCTGCCATTGCTCCCAGTTAAAGGTCGGCCAAACGTTTCCTCTCTGCTCCTTTTAGCTTGTCTGAGAGTTTTGGGGCCTTTTTAAAAAGTGTGTTGATTGAATTATAATTCAGTTTGTAAGAGTGTAGACTTCATACTAACTGTGCAGAGTCTGCTCCTAAATGGACCAAAGCAAGAGCGGAAGCAGAGGTAGACTGTTTAGACTGAAACTTTGTGAGAAGTTTGAGTCGGGATGAAGGAAGAAACTAAAGTGCTTTTCACACCAAACAGCACACTGGACATTTCGACAACGTTAGCTTCATAAGGTCGACTAACACATTCCCCTCGGATCATCTACTGTTTAGTGCCGGTCCTTTCATCATCACTTCCTTTTTCTAGTTCATTTGAAGCAACTTAACCTACTTTTTAAGGCAGTCCAGAGGTAATTTAATTAATTTTGATAAATTTAGTTGCTTATTCTCACCTCCTAAAATAAACTAAGCTTTTGAAGTAAACAAACATAAATGCGTTTTTGTGTGTGTGCTCCTAAAGAAGTGTGATGCTCCCTCACACTGCTTATTCACATTCCAAATTCATCAGGAAGTCAGTCAGCCATCTTTTCTTTTGTTTAATCTTTCAGTTTTGATCTCCTACAATAAAAGCTCCATGCATTGCTTTGAAGAATCAGCCTCCATGTTGGGCCAATGCGTTCCATCCGTTTGCTAGCATGTGATGCGATACGTAGCTGTAACGTGACGTTGCAGGGGCATAAACCCCTCTAGGAAAGTAAACTACTAATGTCACTGTGCCATCAGTATGAGTCAGAATGTGTCATAATGCTACCTAATAGAAATAATAGTTATTTGTTTGGAATTGTTCACAAACAATCTAACATTTAGCATTGATTTAGCAATCAGGTTAATGAAACAAAGATCAAAAGATGTTGCTGGATTACGTTTTTTTAGTAATAAAAATAGAAAATTAATTCTTGATATTTGGGTTATACCGAAGTAAAGAATCTTTTTCCACACTAAAATGTCAATGCAGACAATTAAACCTTTATTTAACAAAAGGTAAAATCTGCTACCAGTTCTGTGGAAGGTAACAAATGCACCATCTTTCCCAGCTTCTTTCCTTCATTTTTACAGCTGGGAGCAGCTCAGCATGGCAACAAAGCAACTTTAGCCCATATTTATAAGCTTCATTCAAATCAGGACTGAACACAGCGACCAGAGAAAACAGCTGCAGTAAAAGTACTTGTGGGGACATTTCTCATAAAGCTTCAAAGCTGGCTGACTTACTGTTCAACACCATTAAAATGATTGAAACACTCACGCCATAGTGGCTGGTTTAGAGGACGGAGAGATGCTTCAGATCCAGAAGAGGACAGAGGCTGTGGACTGCAGAGAGACGTCTGGCTCTGAGCATCAAACAAACCTGAGAGAACTGAAGAGTAACAGGAAAAACACATCAGAACAAGATGATTAGTATCAATAAATCAGTTTCCATGGCTCTGCTATGAGGTAATGCTCACTTCTGTTCGGGAGGCTAAACCTAATGTTTCCAGAGTTCGGTAATCTGACCAGATCACCATGGTAACGTCTTTTACCAGGTTCAAATTTCAATTTAAAACTATTTCTGATGCACATTTCCTGCCAAAGAGCAAAACAATGTGCTTTACATAATATTTAAAAACACTAGAAAACTGAATTATATGTTAAAATATGTTGTGCAATTCTTCTTTTAGGTGTATCGGTGCAGATCTACCCTTCATGGTTTTGGCGTGGGCCTCGCTGCTGCTCTCACACACCCTGTTGAGGAACTCGTCCACCTGCCTCAGAGAGAGCGAGTTGTGCAGTGTCTCCAATGGGTAGATGGAGGGCACCATGGAGCAGCCTTCAAATCCTGCAGTTCAGACATGAGAAACACAATCACAGCTGGTCGCACCGCTTTATCAAATGCAAAGTGGGGACTTTACCGATCTCTGTGCACGTGAGCTCTTCTCCACACCCCTTTGTTTCAATGCCACAAAACCCAGCAGCCATTTTTATAGGTTATCAAGCCACGCAAACCGTTAGGCAACTGCACTATAAAACAGCCAGTAAAGGAGCTGGTTTATTTAACCTACTCAAGCTCAGACAGTAGGTACTGGTCACCAGTGGGTTAGTTCCCCACACCAGTTAGTAAGAGCACAAAAACAACAGATGAATTCTGGATAAATGTAAAACTGTGTCCACTGGAGCCTATTTACTACTTACTCCAATTCATATCCTAAAGAGGATGATGTTGGACATAATTAAAAGATGGAAATCAAACATATGAAATATATTAAATATCCATACAGAAACAAGCCATCAAAACATGTCGGATTATCATGAAGAAGAAAACCGATGTTGCATCAGCTGTGCAGAAAAACCCATAAAAAGTAGTGCAGCATAATAATATTACAGATAAAAATCTAAAACACATTTAATAAGTTGAGTTTTCAACTTTTACTCCACAAGAATAAGACGTCCTCTGCTGCCTCTAGATGTGCCGATACATCAGAGGAGGTTCAAAGCTTTTGTATCAGGGAGCTTTCACTAATAATGATTCACATTTGGTGTTTTCCACATTTAGAACGTTTTCAGTCAACCCATATTTGACAGTCAACAGTGCTACAAAGGGTTTTTCCAGTTCCGATTATAAATTAATTGAAAGTGAAAAAGCAGCTGTTAGGAGGAGTTTGATCAGAAAGATTTGTGCTGCGTGTGCAACGTGTTAAAATACTGTTAAATTACATCAATTCAAAGTTAGTTCTTTTCCTGTGATGATGTATTTGCATACATGTATTTGTTACACTCAGTGAAATGTGACCTGTTAACACACGTGTAGCTCAGAATGACACAAAGACCTAAACCTGGCGTAAGAAGCGCTGGTCTGTGTGTAGCAGCAGTCCTACAAATGTTGATTCTGTGCTGCATCACACCTGGTTTAAATCGATTAACAGACTCCTCCAGAGTTTGATGTTAATTAGCAAACTTGTGTAGAGTTTAAGTCGGATTTGTGTCAGGTGTGATGCATCAAAAAAGCTCAACACTACCAACCCAAACTCTGTAAATAAAAACATGTTTAAGTTCTGTTTCCATGCAGATTTCTTTCTTCATGGCTTCATTCATCCTATCCTTACCCATCTTTGCTGCTTAACACTGATTTACTTCACAAGATTCAGCAGAAAAACACCAATACTACCCTGGACCACAGCCATCATGCTAGTAAATTCAAAGCCCCAAGGGCGAGAAAGTCGGACCTTATTCAGGATTTTATTCACAAAAGCATAAAAGAAAAGCCTAGGCTCCAAAAGTCTCCTTAACCTTGTGGTAAATTACAGCCTGTGTAAACTCCACAGACTGAACATGTAATTTTATCCACCTACTCCAGAAACACTTTAAAAAATCAGCAGCTAATGGACACGAGCTGCTTAAAGAGATAATGATGACCCAAAATCTTTCTGCAAATCCTCAAATAGCTCTTACCACTGTAGCAAATTAACTTTAAGCAGTTGTGTCTCCAGAGGCTCTGAGTGTCCATTTAAAATACATGAAAAGTGATTTCCTGCATTTCCAGGACAAACTGGAACAAGTTCAAGTTTATGGCTGTTTTATTTTCCCTCCTTTGGTCATATGGTTGACAGTCGTTCTTCCATCACAAGCAGCACTAGACTGATCAACTGGGTGGTTTAGATCAAGCTAATTTTACATAGTTTCAGAAATTTAGTACTAGATATGGATCCAAGCTCATCTGTGACTTGTTGCAGTGCCTGAGATCAAATTTATCTTACAGCTGATAGTCATTTATTACTCTGAATAGATGGCCTCTTTTATAACAATTTAATTAAAGAGCATGTCTCCCTGAAAAACATTGACAAATGTGACTTTAAATAGTGGAAGACAGAGTTGTAACTTCTGACAGACATGCAAGTTTTTTCACTGCTGGGTGTGAAATTGCACAATGCAAGGCATCAGATACCGTATAATTAACAGGCAAACATAGGATGAAACCATGAATACGCAGGCAGCAAACTCAGCTGATGAAATAAAATAAAAAGTGCCAAGCTAAAAGGTGCAAAGCTCAACTGGCAGCATCCCATTTTCCACTTGGCTGGCTGAGAGGGGCGACACTGACAAAGAGACACTACGGAGGCTGACCGTGGAGAAATTCTGGGAGCTCCTGACCACGCATCAACAGAGTCCTGAGGAGGTGGAGGTGGTAGGGGCAGTGGTGGAGGTGGTGGGCCATGGCCCCATCCACAGGCAGAGGGGCAAACCCCAGCAGTGCCAGCTCAGCGAGTTCATCTGAGGGCTCTGAGGGATGAGAGGCAGAGCATGGAGAGGAGAGTAGAAAGATAGAGGAGCAGGAGGATGAATGAGAGGAGGGATGGGACCTGTGCCACACAGGAGGCACAACATGTTTAGAAACCTTACCCAGCAGCAGTAAGACAAGAAAACACATTAATAAAAACACTTTTAGCTTTCTGTCTTCAATACAGGTCCTCCAGAGACTGACAGAAGCAGAAAATAAGTCCTGAGCACCTGAATCAGTCCCAGCTTTGCATTATAAAGTCCAAAATAACCCTCAGGTGGAATCAGCAAAAGGAGACGGCAGGAGGTTCTGATACTTGAGGTTAAGTGGTAATAAAAGAAAACACACTGAAGACACAGAACTACTTCACAAAATACACAAAGAGTCTTTCAGACTTAGAAAATACATCAAGTGTGTACAATTATATATATATATATATATGAATAAAATATTATCACTACTATTAACTATTTTGGATTACTCAAATTCTAATTATAAAAACACCCATTTCCTTATGATGTATTTTTATGTTGCAAAATTTAGAAGAAGTTTCATTAGTATCCCTGGACGTATATCTAAATGCTCTCTAACAGTGTTTGAGTGCTTCTGGTCTCTGTATTGGCCACCTGATGGACTGGTGACAAGTCCAAAGGGTTGCATACCCAGCCTCTCACCTGTTAGTTGCTGGGATATGCAACAGCTTTCCCACAACCTTGGACTGGAAAATGCACTATAGAGAATATATAAAACTATTTATTTTTTTTTATCAAATTGTTTGCTAAAATACAGAGCTAATAAATACCCAGAGAAAAAGTTCCCTCTCAAATGTATGCATGTTCTACCATATCATGTGTTAAACAGAGACCAGACAAAAGGGTATCCAGAAACAATCTTTCCACTGTGACGAATAATATCGGCCTCAGAAGCTGTTTCAACTCAACAATTTGTTGTTGTGTCCAGAAATGAGTCACATGAAACCAAATCAGGAAGAACCGTTCATCAACTCTAAACTGCAACTATCTCATGTTTACAAATGAAGAAGATGTGTAAATGCAAGTGGTTTGATGCACATCAACAGTAAACCTATTTTCAACTTTTTTTCTTTTTAAAAAAAAACATTTTGCTGACTTTAAATTTGAAATTGCAACAAAACAAAAAAAGTTAAAGTACAATGAAGGTGATCAGTTGTTTGTTACACACAGCTTCAAACAAATGACAAATTAAAGTCTTAATTACATAACAAAACAACAAGGCTTATACATAAAACTAAGTAAAAAAACAGGACAGTTTATATTTCCATATTAAATGTCAGTTTTTCTTTCACATGTTGAGATTTTGCTCACATGCTGTAAAAAGCTGACATCAAACTTCCATCTTTCAGCTTTTTTCTAATTTTGATTTACACCTTGTGACAGTGCTGCACGAATCAAACAAAACCCCTTAAATTATTTAAAATAAGCCAAAAAAAAAAAAAAAAGGTGCAAGTGAGGACATGTTCGGATGTGCACTTATCTTCACATGGAACTATATCCAAGAAACAGGATATATAATCCATATGAGGCTCATCCTGTGGAGGAACGCCAGAATCAGGAAGGTAAATTAAACGTGTGCAGGCAGAGCTGATGGTGTTAGAGGTGAGAGCTAAACACAACACAAGGGACAACAAACACCAAGGTTGTGTGTTGAAGCAGAAAATGTGGAGAAATAACCGGAGCCATTTCATGTAATTAACGCAGGCAAAATGTCAAAATCCCAAAAATAGAAAACATAGATAATGTTTTCCCACAAGAGGCTCATGCAAGATAAAAGGAAAACTGGAGGATTGTCGAAATACTTGAATAAAAGCAGACATACCATTGGTCGGATGCCTGGCAAACGACACAGAAAATCTCTTTACTGTTGGCATAGAGAACAGCTCTGAGGAGATAAGAAAGGTAACTGGTGTTACTGGGGATGCTGGTATCTGCACCAGCCGGTTAGCCTGTGTATATTTTAATAGGACAGGAGAGAGAAAAAAAAGAAAAAGAGGGGAAATAAAAGGAGCTGGTCCATCCATTCATCTTCTGTTTGTTTGCCAGCCATTGTAAGAGACAATGAGCTCCGTCTCAACGTGGACTGAGATCAGAGGAAGTGAAGGATGAGGTGGAGGAGATCAGATACTTCTGTTAAAAACATGCAGGAAGTGTGACCCTACTGAAAATGGGCCTTTTCTACAGCAAAAACTGATCAGGAATCCAACCAGCATTGCTTCCTGTTTGACAGTATAATCTTTATAGTACACATTTCCTGTAATGCTCGTCTGGCTACCACTCTGAAGCTTCAGGTTGAGTATTAAACATTCACCCAGTATGATGGCTGACATGGATCTCTTTTTTTTGTGCACTGTATGGTACCGTTACAGACAAATGGTTGAGAGTGAGTTTACGGTCTGTGACTCAGAAATATGACCCAAAAACATACCTCGTTTTATTAACAATAAACCTAAAATAGATCCATAAAAATAAATAAATCAGTACTGAGGGAATAGTGACACAACAAGATTAATCAAATATCTTAATAGTCTTTAAGAAACTTCTAAAACCTCTGGAACAGAAACTCTAAAGAACCAGGACTATCTTTGGTTCAGACAATAATAAAATATAATTTATTACAATTTGTCATAATGTAATATTCTGCTTCCTAGTATCTATTAGAGGCCACAAGGCAAACATCATATTGTGTTCAACAGGAGTTTGTGCAAAATATTTACCATGAAGTCAGAAATAAACCAGCCTTACTCTGTATCTGAGTTTATGAGCAGCATCAATACTCAGACCTGATTAAATTCTCTAAATATGGAAAGAAGCATAAATGCTTTCTTTATCGTGTCCCTTTAAGGAATATTTAAGAGATGTACAAAACTCTTCATTTTAAATGCAATTCATGCAATTGTACATAAGTAGAGAAGATAAAATTAAAGCAGAATGTGTGAATGTTTCTCACATCAAAAACCTGCCAGAAACAAAAAATAAATAAATAAATGATTAAATGTTTGTAATGTTTCTTACATCATAGTGTGAGTTTGCAGTGTGGTTGTATTTTCACAAGTCCAATTTTATTAAAAATTCCTCCTTCTGTTTTTCACTGATCTATTAATATTTAAAAAGAACTTTATGTTAAAAGGGACAGATGTGTGTTTTTGTAAAGACAAAGTGAGTAATGTTAATAGCAAAGCAAAGAACAAAAAGTTTTAACTCTCCAATTCAGAGATGAGAGAACGCAGCGCCGTCTCGAGTTGGATGAAGGTACAGAGAATCTTTATCCTGAAAGCAGGATTTTCATTGAATGTCACTTTTGTCAGATCAGAGGAACTCAAAATCAAATGTTTTTTTCTTCCGGTAGTAATTTAAAATCCATCCATCTTCTACCATTTATTCCCTTAACCGGGTCACAGGGGGCTGGAGCTAATCCCAGCTGACATCAGGTGAGGCGGGTCGCCAGTCCATCACAGGTCAAACACACAAACAAACAACCATACACACAAACAAACAACCATACACACACACACACACTACTATGGGCAATTTAGAGTCTCCAATCAGCCTATCCCCAAGGTGCATGTTTTTGGACTGTGGGAGGAAGCTGGAGAACCCGGAGAGAACCCAC
>JBAMIG010000010.1:10233644-10245035 GCA_037177335.1 Kiunga ballochi | reverse complement strand
AGGAAGACGGGTTACACGGTGTGCTGTGTGAAACACGAGAGGGAAAGATGTATATTGCGTATATATATATATATATATATATATATATATATATATATATATATTAATTTTTGTATTTTTTTTTGTAAATAAAAAAAACATTGTATTTTACTTAAATGTCTGATTGTGATCCATAACAAAATATTAAAATATTTTAGCCAATATGACTTAAAACAAGCGTATTAAAAAAAAAGCATGTGGTATCACCTCATTATTATTTCTGAATTCAAAACTAGGTTGTGGAAAATTTTGTGATTTTGGACAAACTTAATCGTAACATATTGAAATGATATACATGGAAAACTTATTATTTACACCCCTAGTTGATGTCTGATTTGGATTTAACCGGAGTAAATATGGAGATTAAAAAAACAGCATTTAAATCACCATGTATTGGTGAAACTGAGGAAACTCGTAAATCTATTATAATTTTTTGATATACAAGTGTATATTAACACATATTTGCAAGAACCTAAAATCTCTGTAGAAAATAAGAAATTATGTTATGCACATCTCATTTTTCTTCTCTAAAGTTCATATTTTAAGTAAATAATACATCATTTTTTATTCTGCTATTAATCACAATAACCTTGTTTACTAAAGGCATCAAAATTCCAATCCCATATTGACCAGATCTTCAGCAGACTGTTAGTCATAACTGAGCTGTACGTGTTCAAACTCTATTCACAGCACTTTTATAGTAGTAAGATAAAATACTGAAAGCAGCAGTTTGAGTAATGAAATAAAAACAAAACTTTAATGTGTTATAAGCGGAAGAGTTGTAAGTTTCTCAAAGTAAAGCTGCTTCCATGGTGGGACCAGTGCTTCCTAATCCTAATATGGGTCTTTCTCATGCTGGAAAATAACTCATCCCCTCTGACTCAGAAGACATAAAATGGACAAATCCAACAAGCTGACAAAAGTCAGAAACAGTCCCACCTTTAACTATACCCAAAAACTACAGTGAAAAAACTAACGCAACTTTTACAAAGCTGGTTTCTGTCTTTTAATGGAGGAAATGATGATGCTGCAACCTTTAGGATGTTTACATAACCCTGAGTCTCTGAGTAATACAAGTAAGATGTCTCACTATGGGATGCACGCCTCTGTGCAGCCCTCAGAAGTATTAATCTCATTGGCTGGTGAACGTATCCTTACGCTTCGGGTAGTACCACCAACCTTAAATAGCTCTTGCAGACACCACCACTACATTTAAGATGAGCACTGCTTTGCACTTGACCAAGCAAGAAGGGTTGTGTAGTGAGACATGTCACTCAAATTACCCAGAGAAGCAGGGTTATGTAAGTAACCGAAAAGTTCTCCCTGAGATGGACTGGAAACTTGTCTGGGGTGTACCCTGCGTGTGGAATGGCTTCAACAGAGTTATAACACAGTTATGAAGGCTGCTGTGTATTAAACTTCAACCCTCCTTTTATTTTGTCTTCAGAATCCATCCTGGAGACATTACCTCATAAATACTAACAATGAATGGTCTAAAAATGTGATAAATGATATACAGTGGCTTCTAAAAATCCGGAAAGCATTGCTAAAACAATCCTGAGATTTATCTGTGAAATTTCACCTATACAAAGGAGACATCACATAATTTTCATATATACTAAAAAGTACTTTAAATGGGATTTTGGGAAAAGACTGGATAGATAAGACACTTTTGTCATCTTTACTTTTGAAATAAACATTCTCAGATCATATGTGCATTCAGAAGCTCGATGCAAGTCACTTAGTGCAGCAGAACTTTGTGAACGCACCTACAGTTTAGCATGTTTGTGCATCTGTGTATGCATATCAGATTGGTACCTTGGCCTCCAGGGTACATGCAGCGGAAGGCCCTGCCCAGCTCCTCAGCCTGAACCCGGCCTGCAGGTGTCAACTCTCCACCCCACTTCAACACCAGCAGCAGAGACGGACCCACCTTCTTACAGTCTGAAAACAAAGCCGCAGACAGTTTGACAGCAATTACTTTCTAATTAATTAATTAATTATATTAGACATAATTTTGTTTGGGCTGTTTGTCAAAAACGTAAAACGTTAATGGTTTTAGTTATAGAAGATCAGGAAAGTCTCTGAAATAGCAATACAGCATTTTGGTAAAGTAATAACTGTGTAATAAAAATATAGTTATAAAAAGCTCATTGTGGGTTTCACATTTCCCAAAATTAACCAGACACTTGTCACACCTGACATACTGGACAACTCACAAGGGAACTGCACTAATGTTGGTAATCGGTATCAGCAAGTACTTGTACTCATTTATCCCTACTTTTAAGTTTTTTCTTTGCTTCTAATTAATCTAATCACATAAAAAAGCTTATTAAACTTCTGCAGCAGCACCAACATTACCTGCAATTTATTGCTCAGCTTAGAGGCACAGACAACCCAGCAATGTACAATATATTTGCTTATTTGTACCTTCCTCTTCACTGGAGGCTTTAGGTTTGCCGTTTCGAATGTAGGTCAGCTGGACTTTCCTGTTGATACCAGAGAAATGGCCATACCTGGAGAGGATGAAAACACACAGGTTGCAAAGATTGAGAAGCACTTACACAGAAAAAGATTTAATTCAAACCTTCAAGAATGTTAAAATGTGCAACAATAAAAACATCTGACTTCCATTCCATGTTTACAGCAACACAAGCTTAAATAAGAAGTGAACAAGGCATTAACTTCAATGTTACACACTGATCATACACACACTTGAGTGCCAGTATTAGCAGATGGTTAAATGATAATTCAGTTACTCGTCAGCTATATTGGAGTCAAATGTTTGAAAACCAGCAGCTCCATTGAAACTTCCGACATGGATTCAGAGTGAAACTGTATATGTGTGTGAGCATGAGTGAAAGAGATGAAGCGAATACTTTCACTTGCCCATCATGTTAAGCTGCATTAAGAATTTGGCACATGCTGCTGGCAAATGTTTGCATAGTGTTCTCTAAGAGGACAGTCAGCTGAGCTGGCGCCTCAATGTCATGTTACCAGGGACCTTGAACCAAAAGAAGAAAATACAAGCCAGAAAATCTGAACAAGTGTCAAAATAAAACCAAGGAAGTGTGTCTTTATCGGTTTGGAGGACTTGTTTAAGCTAATGTTGTCTAAAGCAAATAAGCGATCAGCTTTAGTTGCTAATAAAAAGATTCAAAGGGTGTTTATGTGTCAGCTGTTCACATGGCACATGCTCCTTCATAACTTAAAGCAAATTACTAATTATAATAATAAATATATACACACACATACATAATATATATATATAGATATAGATATGCCCCCAAAAGCAACTTTTTTATTCAAATAAATTAAAGTGTATGACACTATCAAGTAAAAGTTAAAGTATCATTAAAAGAACAGCTGGAGTCTAAAGCATGTCTACATATTTTTATCCTCCCTCTACATAAATATACATTAATATCTGACAGCACACCAGGGCATGATCAGCAAGTAGTAATCTCAATCTGAATATGTAGCAGAGGTGAATCACTTCCAGTTCTGACTGCAGCTAAATGCTTAATACTGCATGAGGATCATGCTTCTTGTGAGTTTATTTCTATAGGGAAGAACCTTATGCAGCACCTTTGATCAGAGAAGCATAAACTACTATGTATATGGGCTTTCCTTTCAGTAAGCAGAAGTATTCAATAACAATCAGAAAAGTTATTTGTTGATGGTCGCTTTACTTTGAAATAGAGTAACTAGAGAGGGTCTGAAAAATGACTAAATATAGCTGCAATGGTGCCAAGTTATTAGCAGAGGTCTACAATCTTATTCTCTGACAAGAGGGAGAAAGAAAAGGAATATTTCTCACTAATGCTTTCACTAAATCCTCGTGACAAATCCTGCAATGTTCCTGCTTATATAAGTTCACTTTTTAGTGTTTTTGATGGTATCAGTGCTATCTGTGTTAGGTGTACACAAACCTGAAGCAAGAACGTTACCTCCAGATAAAATTTGCTCAACTGGTGTTTGACTTCATGCTTGGCATGACTAACAGAAGGATATGAAGTAAAGGGGTTTAAGACTAAAAAAGGAAAAGACTTTATTTGATCCGAACTTTTAAGAAAAACTAAATATCCAACTCCTATCACTGTAAAATGACTGAGACATAAAAATCTTCATTAAACCTTTAAGTAACAAAGTTCACAACTAAAGTTGTGGCCGTTGTCTTCATTTCTTTGAAACTAAATTTAGCAAAATTTGGTAAGAGGTGCACTCGCCCTCTGAAATGATACTTTGCATTGCTTAACACAACATTAAGCAGTCGTCTCACCTCGCTCTGCTGATTAAGCTTAACGTAACGGCTGCAGCAGACTTAGCTGCAGGTTCTGTGGGCAGAGACAGTTACCATGGAAACGTGTCATAACAATTAAGTAGTCCACTCAGCCTCTTGTAGGAAATGTACAATTTTATTGGAAAAAAACATAATTTAATGACTTAATAATTGGATAAATATTTATATAATTTCTAAGTGATCATTGTATGAGTGGAATAACACCCTTTGAGGTGTCCATTGTCAGAAAATAATGGACTTTGCAGAGAAGAATAAGGGATTTACCCAGTATCAGGGTAAAGGGGAGAAACTGGAATTGAGTGCAGCACCAGCAAAATACTGAAATAAGAATAAATGCATATGAAAAAGCAGGGGAAAAGAAGACATTAGCAGATTTAGAGTCCAGATGACATGTGAGGACAGCATGCACACCAAGAGACACAGCACACACTGATCTACACACAGAAACACAGTGAAATCATCATTTGACTGTGTATTTGTCAAATGTTAATGGCTTAAAGATGAATGGATTTTAGGGGAAAATATTCAGAAGGATACAAAATATTAGGAATACCTTTGAAACTTAAATAGTCTTATACCATCTTAACTGGATAAGCTACAACCACAAATTATAATGAAAGTTGGGATGTTGTATAAAATGGAAACAGGTAAGTGTCCTGACTGGGTATAAAAGAAGCTCAGTCCTTCCAAGGATAGACTTTGTTAAAATCTACATGAGCAAATAATCCATTGGTTTAAGAACAAGAGTTCTTAATGTTCAATTAGAAGATATTTAGGAATTTCATCATCTTCCAGTTCATAATAACATCATAAGACTCAGAGAAGCTGATAAAATCTCTACAAATAGGAAGGCTGAAACAAAACAGTTTGTCGCCATCTTTAAAAGTGCAAAATAAAACTCTAGTATGCAAAGAGAAAGCTGAATCACTTCACATGTCCAACTCCAGTCCTCAATGACCAGTATCCACTAAGTTTCCTGCTTACCTGCACTAACACACCTGATGTAAATCAAAAGGATCCAACAGGTTCTTCTTAACTTATTCATTAAAAATCGGTCCGCTGCGTTGGAGCAGGGAGACAACAGCCTGCCGGAGACAAGCCTCGCAAATATAACAACAACCAGTGTTGGTGGGGAAAAGGGTTTATGTATAACAGAATTAATAACTGCTTTATAATTAATTACTTGTCAAATTGCTTTTGGAAATTATGGATGCCATGTTTTCTGGGCCAAAGAGGAAAAGGACAATCCAGATTGTTATCAATGCAATGTTCAAAAGCCAGTATCTATAACTGTGTTGGAGCCTGTGGCATGGGTAAGAAACACATCTGACTGTGTGTACTGAAAGGTACATACAGGTTTTAGAGCAACATGTGTTGTGACATCTTCTTGATGAAGCAAGACAGTGCCAAGCCACATTCTGCAGACGTTACAACAGCGTAGCTTTGTAATAAAAGGGTGCAGATATTAGACTGGCCTGCCTGAAGTCCAGACCTGTCTCCTATTGAAAATAATTGAAAAATAATTTCCCCTACAAAACTTCCACTTTTAGTTCCCTGACTTCCTAAATGATTATTGAATGTGGATAAGTGGAAAGATTTTGTAACAGTGGTAAATATGACCCTGTCCCAGCATTATGGGAATGTGTTGCAAGGATCAAATTCACTCAAATTCAAAATGAGTACATATTTGCAACAAAAAAAACAAACAAACAAGAAAGTTAAACATTTTGTATCTTTTTTCTGTAGTAAATTCAGTTGTATGGAGGTAAAAAGAATTAGCAAACTATTGTATTCTGTTTTTAATTTACATTTTATACAGCATCCCAACTTCACTATAATTGAGGTCATATTTTATCCAGTTTGAAGTGCTTAAACTACTATTTTAAGGGTTGACAATCAGTGGAAATCTCAGTTTTACCTGAGAGAAACCATACTGATCCGTGTCAGAGAAATGTTTCCACGTTTCCCAATACTTTGTACACACAGCCCAGGTTTACTATTAAAAAGGAGGGTGGTAAAACCTCATCCTTTAAAGTGAGAAGGTGCGTACTGAGTGTCATTCAAGCTGGATTCCCTTTTGGAGAAAAGAACAGGATGGATGGGTGGGCAGGAGAATAAAGGATAGAGAGACAAGAAAAGAAAAAACAAAGAGTTAAAGTCAAGACGAGATGGAGAAAGGGGGTGTTTCATGGTGGCTTGTGTATGAAGAGAGATGACTGAACCCTGGTGGATGAAACACAGATGCTGCAGACTGATGATGATGGCTGGAAGCATGGGGGTCAGGGTGGGTGTGAATGAGACTGTGTGTTTTGGTGAGAGTCGACGTCTCGTGAAGGGCCACTCACATTTCCAAGACAGTCTTCAGTTGCTCCAGTTTGGATTTCTTCTCTTCAATTTCACAGTCGTTGTGCTGGCCCAGTTCAACCAGCAGCAGGCGGGCGATATCTAACACTTCCTGGAAACACAGCAGCTTTCACGTTTAACCGGAGACTCCTTTGATTTCATCCACCCAGAGCAAACAAACACCGTTACGTAGGCCCTGAAGAATGTTATACAAGCTCATGGAGTACTACAGAAGAACAAACACAGGTAATGATGATGTAATTATGGACAGTAGTGTCAAGCTGAGAGCAGGATGAATGTGTTTGAGTGGATTCAGACAACATTCAGACTATAAACAGTTTCTCATCATGATATTTATAAAAGTCCAAACAGTGAAACACTTCTACATCTTGTTTCTTTTTTAAAGAAGGATTTAATCATAATCTGGAGGCTCAAAGAAACGAGGAAGAGCCTGAGCACAGGAGGAAGCAGCATGATTCATTCAGACTCACCTGCAGCTGTTTTGGCTTTTTTAGCTTCAGCTTGCCCGTCTTATATCCTCCATACTTCTCGAATAATTCAAAGAATCTGTTTAGAGCAGAATAACAGGTTTAATGGTCAGGATATTACCCTCTGATTAAAAGGTTTGGAAATATGTTATAAAAGTAGTACTGGACTGATTTACATGTAATAAATATACAATATGTATATGACTTATTACAACACATCAGATAATCTTTAATGTTTTCTCAGTGTTTTACATAAGTAGCTCCGTCACACAAAAAGATTGGACAACAAGCTGGACATTAAAACTAAAGGTTTTATTGACAGTAAGAAAGAAAGGTCTTAAACTTGTAACAGAGACTTACAAAGGATGTCGGACCTCCATTTTCATTTTTTGCTTTGGAGTTCGATCCCCATGCCGGATAATAGCAATGACACACCGCAGCTCCATCCTGTAAGTAAACAAAGAGGCAGGAGGATATGAAAAATGCAACAACCATTTAAAAAAAATAAAATTCAAAAGACCAAAAAAAAAGATTAGAAATATAAGCTGTATCAGTAAACGTTCACCAGCATGTAAAAATCTGCATTTTTCATTCAGACTATGCAGCTACATTACATTTAAATTGTGTAAAAACTCAATACAGCAATGTAAAAAAAAAAGATTATGGAAACACCCACATTTCAAAACACCTCTCATATATCATTATAAAGTTTTAACACAGGTATTATTCCTTTTGAGCTCTTTTGGTACATAAATGTGTTTAGACATATAAAAACTGTCAAAGGTCCAAAAATCAATCTAAACATTAAACTTTCTTGATTTTACAAACATTAACTTTTCATTTTTGTTCCCCAAACACTGTAAGAATAAAAAATACCTTTGACTTAGAGATTAAAGAGGTATACTATAAACAATGACAGTTAAAACTGCATCACTGTTTGCTTTACAGTAACTCAGTGGCTGCTAATGTTATGCTTTCTGCATATGGAGGGACGATATGGTCAGGATATGTGCTCCGAGTGTGCACCCAGAATAAAGTTCAGGATCAAATAAACTTCATTTCTACTCTCGGTTTTCAAGCAGACATCCACTGAGGATGCTCTGATTTTAGAACATACATGGTTCCTGAGGTTGTTGGGACGATGGGGATGTCTTCAGCCTCCATGGGGATGGACCAGGGGATGTGGAACTGTGGGGCTATTTCCCTCATTACCATGTTCCTGGTGGGGCAGAGATCAGTGTTACAAAGTGCAGTGGACTCTGGTTCGAAGCTCCTTCCCTCTGACAGTCCATTTTATTTAGACTTGGGAATCAATATTTACAGCTTTAAATAAAAAAAACAAAAAAACAAATCTGATTGCAACATCTTGTTGCTTTCAGTTTCTTCCTTCGTGTTTTGTGCCAAAAAGACATTTAGCTGCAGCAGAACACACGTCCGTCACAGCGGACGAGGAATAAATTAAGAGATAAAACTAAAAAAAAGGAGACTCAACACTTCAGATTTGTCTAAATTAAAACATCACAGCATAATGAAAATATTCTCGCTTTGAAGAATCCTGCCAAAAAGCAGGATTTACTGCTCGCTTCTACATGCATTCAGAAAGTTACAGAGCAGTCTAATATAACGTCAACCTACCCCAGGATTTTGGTACAATCATCGTAGTACTTCATAGAGTTTTTGACAAAGCTAAAGCCATTCACATCGCAGACGTAGGAATGGCCGTTGGCTCTGAGCAGGTCGAACCCACACACCGTTTGCTAAAAATCACAAACAAGAGAGTTCAAGTAGATTTAGACAAATCATGACCATGCAGAGAGCGGCTGCAATGCAGAAAAGAACCAAAACCTGGAGTGAGGATGTGTGGAAAATTATGTTTTCTTATAGTCACAAGTTTTGCATTAAAAACTACGTAATAGTTAAAGGGTTAATGAATAACAATGTGAAGTTTCTTCATGTGGGGTCACATGTTAAACAGCTGCTGAATAATAACAGCTAATCTGTGTTTACAACATTTTTCAAAAGGATCTAACTTTAATCTCAACAGCTACACACACACACACACAGAACAAAAACATGCTTACAGTGATCCATAAAACTATCATCTAAAAGTATAAAAAAAATATTCCATATTTTCCAATCTGAGACTTTTTCCTTGGTAATTATAAAGCTTTCACCAAAATGACTGGAGTTTACCTTGAAAGCCAGGCAGACCTTCCGGGCCACCAGTTTCTCCATGGCGGTCAGCATGACCGGGTAACGGATCTCCTTCCCCTCACTGTCTCGTTCTACCTTCCCATCCAACGCAGGAGACTTCCTAGCCTCAGCATGGGCATAATCTGGACCAACTGTGTAAACCTGATATTGAATTTGCACATTTACTGACTGGACAACAGCAGGATTCTGCAGCATGAATCTCTGTGTGAGATATAAAACTAACGAAAAGCCTGTTAGCTTCCACAGCACCTTCACATCAGTGCCATCGGTTGGCATGAATTCCTCGTAGATGTAGGCTCCAGTTTTTCGTACACTGCTTTCTGGGGAGTAAACGCTGCTGCGACTTCCTATCTGTAGCAGAGACAGCGAGAGCGTCACAGACCAGTCACACAACTGCCATGAAGTCCCCAGTAAGGTTTCCATTAATACTTTCAATATGTTGGAACATCAAGCAGTCAGACAACATGTCGGTAAACCATTTGTTAGGCTAATTTACAGTGATTTTTTTTTATCAATATATGCTGTGTTACATATAAGAGGGAGAAATTTCAAACAAATTCTTATTTAAAATAAAGTGGAGTTACAGTATCAGCACACATAACTGTACCCAGTTACCTTCCTGAAGAGCCTCTGGCTGCCACCTCCAGCAGATGTTGGATAATAGATGTAGACATTGTGGTCCTCCGCACAAACCGGTTTCTCCACAAAAGGTTTAGGGAATACTTCCCCATTCACCTCAACGTGGTCCTCCCCCTCCACCAAGCTACACTCTGCACAACGTGAAACTTAAGACTTAAAATAACCTTTAAAAAGTGTGTGTGTGAAAACATTAAAGCTATTGTATTCTGTTACTACTGGTACAAAGTGAAAACAATTATCAGAAATAATGTCTGAACTTCAGTGTTTTGCCTAAAACCTTCTGCTTACCTTCTGGGTTGTCAGGATCTCGATTTAGCACAGCATAACGAGGTAGGTCGATGCCCTCTTCTTGGAGAATCCGATACACTTCTCGCCTGATAAAGAAGCAAATATCCTCAGTGATTCAGAGCACACTGGTTTTGAATCTATAAATGCTTGTAACTACTGTGTTAACATAACTGAGGTAGGGACAAAATCCAGATTTTGTATTGAGAAGTCATTTTTCAGTGCAATAATGGCACCCTCAGTCCATAATCGTTTATATTTGGTTACTTTGCATTAATTTTACCCTCGTTTGTCACATTACTGACATCCCTCATCAGTATACCACCCACCATTTAGTGCTCTGTTTGTAAAGATGTTGTCTATCAAAGTTGCACAATGTGAAGCATTTCATTTTAATTACATGTGCTTGTTGGCTGAAACTGTACCTGTCCTGAATGAAATACTGCATGTTGAGATCATTGATGAGCAGTGGATTCCTGAGCTTGGCATATTCCACAGCTTTGTCAAGAGGGAAACCTGCAAAAAGAAGAATGTATTTTAAGATAAACCAATAATGCAACTAAAACTAACACTATTCAGTATTAATTCCACTGAAATAGTCAGATAATATAGTTTTATTATCAAACATGTGATAAACATTCAGAGTATGTTCTCTGTACTGTTTGCTCGTGAAGAAAAATAACGTTTTTGCACATGTTTACGGTAAATATCAGCTTTCCCAACACTTAACATGTTCCCACGTATCTGAGCATCAGTTCAAATCTTTAATGATAGATACCATTGACTAAAACACAACCAGAGAGGAAGGATAAATTACTTAGAGCATCACTCTGGTTTGTATATAAACACAGTTTGGTTGGGAAATATGTGCAAATTGATGCAAACTTTATTGTTTTAGTTGTTAATGAAAACATTCAAGTTGCATCAATGTAATCAATAGATTTAAAGTACACAACTGGCTTTGTTTTCATGGTTTTCGCATTCAAAGGTGAAGAGGACCAGAGGGCGGGAACACATTACACCAGTTTTAAAATCACTGCATTGGCTCCCCGTGCATTTCAGGATCGATTTTAAGATTCT
>JBAMIG010000010.1:10183894-10215665 GCA_037177335.1 Kiunga ballochi | reverse complement strand
TCTATCTATCTATCTATCTATCTATCTATCTATCTATCTATCTAATCTATCTATCTATCTATATATATATATATATACACTTTTTCCTTTTAGCTTATTTTATATATATGTGTGTGTAAATATAAATAATACATACATATGTACACACATAAATATATGTATGTATATTTATATACGTATATATATATATATATATATACTTTTTCCTTTTAGCTTATTTTCCAATCTTTTGGGAGTCACAGTAAATAAATCCGGATTAGTGGTTGTTAATGTCTTTTTCTGTGGCTGTTTGGAACTGGGAGAGCTCTGCAGCCAGTCATGGGTCATATAAGCACGGCACAATGATGGTTCAGTTAAACCAGCTATGTACACTTGAGTGAGTTTCACGTCAGAGCAGTGGAAAGTTGAGCGAAAAGGAGCGATGTGGTAACAGAGTTTTGACTAAAGTCCAGTTGACTGTTATAATGTGCATCAAGTTCTGGACATGGTGTCGGGTTTTGGTAATAGCAAATAAAAGGAAATACTTTCGTTTTATCCGTTCTGATACTTTCAGCTTTGATAAGATGATGAAAAGCTTAACCAGCAACAATAAAAGAAAGAAAGCAGGTTACTGGTGATGTTGATGGGCCATTTACAAACAGCTGATCTGCAGATAGGTAAAAACAATGTGGGAACTCAAAGTTGATTTCAAAATAAATGGCATTATGTTATATAATATACAGCTGTTTGTTACTTTATTGTGTTTTCTATTAGGCACAAGCACAGCTTCCACATTTCTTCATCACGTTTTACAAACGGAAAACACTTTGCAGATGAATGAATCATGCTGCCCGCCTCTGCCTGAATCTATTTTAACACTGAACATATATTTTCCTGTCTCCAGTCACACAAAGCGGCTTTTATGCCTCCGCAAATATTTCCAAATGTTTCTGGATACTATTTCCACCTTAACAAATGAGGGTGAAGCAAAAATAAAATGTTGGTTTTGTTCTGGATAACATGGATATGAATATTAAACAGGGGCTGGAAAACAGTAAGACACAAATTATCCAAACAATGAAGAATATTTCAGACGTTAGAACAGATAATTCTTCATTTGTAATAATTCAATGTGACTTGATGTGATAAAAAAAACCCAAAGGAGTTAAAGTAACATTAAATGTATCTTTCTTTATTTTAAATTCAAGTCTTCTGTATTTGTCAGGTAACCATGGCATCCATGCTTCTGTTCTGTGTCTTCCTGCCCATCATCTCAGCAACAATATCCTTCGAAGAACCCAATGGTAAGTAGCAAAGTTTTAATAATGTGGACTTAAGGCAACTTTCTTGTTGTGGGAGATCTGTAGATGATAAGATGACCGTTGGATTTGTCTGCTGATCTGGAGTGTGTGCATTTTATCCATAGATCTAATTACTAGTAAATACGCTGAGACTATTACTGACATATTGAGCAGACTCAATATTGATTAAGTAAGGTAACATCATACTTATGTCAATGACGCAATGAATATATCCTGTAATTTTACTAATAAACATATAATTTCTAAAATTAGATCACTCTTCATAAGTAAATTGGTTCAAGTTTGATTTGTTTTCTAGCAGAAGGACCATGTGTTAGACTCTAATGCATCTATAAGCAGATTAATGACAAAGTTACACAAACGTTAAAAGGAAGAAACCTCAAGTTGCACATATCACAGCAATGAAAAAGCTCTGCACACACTACATCTAAATGTTAGAGGAGGGGTTTTCTGTATTTTTAAATATTAATTAATCAGCTTTCTGATTGTTTTTGAGGTTGCATGAACATCTACTCTTGTCGGGCTTGATATCTTGCTTATAGGCTCCTACCTCAAAGCCTGGACGGTTCTGTGTGGCAGTATGGGCTTTGCATGTTGTTCTGGCTCTGGTATCAGAAAAGTAATAATCTTCCTTTACCCCAGACATGGATGGGACGTTGCGTGTTAGCATCCCTTTGGAGAAGCCACCTCATCCTCTGCTGGGCGACAAGGTAGTGGTGCCATGTTACTTCCAGGACAACACTGTGAACGACCCCGGAGCCCCCACGATTCCTCCTCTCTCCCACCGCATCAAATGGTCTTTCATCACCAAAGGGAAAGTTACCACGATCTTGATTGCATCAGAGGGGACAGTCCATGTGGAGACAGAGTATCTGGACAGAGTGACACTGGTCAACTACCCGCTAGTTCCTACAGACGCCACTATGGAGCTGACAGAGATGAGTTCAAAGGATGCTGGTACCTATCGTTGTGAGGTCATGCATGGTATCGAGGACAACTACGACTCTGTGGATATCCAAGTTCGAGGTATGCTACACACAGAAATATTGTTTTTCCAAACAGCCATGAGTGTTAACTAATTTATATTCAGACTTCCTTAGACTTAAAACAGTTTCAGCTGTGCTTCATTGTTAACTGGCGTTGCAAACCAGTAACCACAGAGGAGAGTCCCACTAACCATGTGTGTCTCACAGGCATTGTGTTCCACTACCGTGCCATTTCCACCCGCTACACCCTGACATTTGAGAAAGCCAAGGCTGCCTGTATCCAGAACAGTGCCAGCATTGCCACTCCAGCCCAGCTCCAGGCTGCTTATGATGATGGATACCACCAGTGTGATGCTGGTTGGCTTTCTGACCAGACTGTCAGGTACAGCAAAATTTACCATTAAGTTTCTAAATCGTTCACTGGAGTTTTAGACACGTATTTCAGCCAAATTTCATTTGGGATGTGAAAGAAATGGAGTGGGCTCAAGTGAAATCCAAGGAGACCACCTATCTTCCACAGTTTTATAGTAAATGTGTCTGGACTAGCCAGAGAAACTGAATACATAACAGAAAAATAACTAGAACATTATTCTGTCCCAAAACAAAAAAATCCAGATGTTTTTTTTAGATGTATTCACAGACTTTGTGGAGTTTAGCGTTAGCCTGAGGTTGCCAGGTCACTACATGAAGCTGAATCCAACACAGTGCAGGAAATAACTCCAAAACACTTCATTTTTTCCAGATACCCCATCCATGAGCCACGTGAGCGTTGCTATGGAGACAAGGAAACCTTCCCGGGAGTGAGAACCTATGGCATTAGAGACATTAATGAGACCTACGACGTCTACTGCTTTGCTGAGAAGTTGCCAGGTCAGATTATCTGATAAAGACAAGAACCCTGAAACCTTTGCAGCATAAAGCTGCATACATTCATGGTGCGTTTTCTTTCTCTCACCTCCCAGGCAGAGTCTTTTACTCCATGTCTGTAGAGAAATTCACCTTCTATGAAGCACAAGATCAGTGTACCAAGCTCGGGGCCAGGCTGGCCACCACCGGAGAGCTTTACCTTGCTTGGAAGGATGGCATGGATGTGTGTAACGCTGGTTGGCTGGCCGACAGAAGCGTTCGCTACCCAATCAACATTGCCAGACCTCAGTGTGGGGGGGGACTCCTGGGAGTGAGAACAGTCTACTTGTACCCAAACCAGACAGGATACCCCTACCCAGACTCCCGTTACGATGCAATCTGCTTTCAAGGTTAGATTTAGCTATATTTCACTGAATTGTATACTTAAGTCATCTTACAATGCTGTTTGCTCATCAGATAAAGAGGAAGGTACCCTGCCTGGGAGGACCACACCATTTCCAGACATCATTGGCATCACAACTGTTCCTCCGTTCTACTCTGGTCTAACTACTCCATCTCAGGAGTTCAAAGGAGGGATAGAAACTTTGCCCCCACTTCCAGTTCCCCCTGGCATGACAGACCAAACCAGAGAAACTCATGTCATAGATGATCCTGGACTGGGCCTGACAGATGAAGATGTGGCCATGGCTCCCACAGGTATGTTTATAATGTACCTGATTTGTGGGAAAAAGTTCTCGTATTACCCGAAAGAGCCCTCTGAAAATAAAGTCACAGTTGGGGAGGACTTTTGACTGTATGACATTACACATTTCACTCTTTGCAGGTGTGGTGTTCCACTATCGTCCCATCACTGGTCGGTACACTCTGACCTTTTTGGAAGCTGCATTGACCTGTCAGAGTATTGGGGCAGTTATTGCCAGCCCTCAGCAGCTGCAGGCAGCCTTTGAGAAAGGCCTACACCAATGTGATGCTGGCTGGCTGCGAGATCAAACCGTCCGGTAAGGTGTACCACCAATGCATTGACTTATAACTGAGTCCATTAAAGCTTGATCTCTTTGATATGATTTTAACTGATTGCATATTTTAAATTATGTACAATCCTAACTGCATAATAAAAAAAACTGTACTTGTTTAGGTATCCAATTGTGTCACCAAGGCAAAACTGTGCCGGGAACTTGCCGTTTCTCCCAGGGGTCAGATCCTACGGACGGAGACCAGCCACTGAGCGCTATGATGTGTTTTGTTACGTGGAGCGTTTGAGAGGTGAATCCTCACTGAATATTAAAGTATCACACTGCTAATCTGAAGGGGATTTTATGTTTATACCTATCAGCAACATTTAAACTCCTTTGAATGTTTCTGTGCATCATTCTACCTACAGGCGAGGTCTTTTTTAGCAGTGACTATGACAGCTTCTCCTATGAGGAGGCTGTGCAGCACTGTCAGAAACTCAACACCACCCTGGCCAACCCTGGGCAACTGTATGCTGCCTGGAAACAGGGCTTTGACAAGTGCCGCCCAGGCTGGATGATGGACCGAAGTGTCCGTTACCCCATCACCACCCCCAGGTTCCACTGTGGAGGCGGGCAAGTCGGCGTCCACATCATCCACGCCTTCCCCAACCAGACAGGATTCCCCGACGAGCACTCGCGCTACGACGCCTACTGCTTCAGAGGTTTGAGAAGTAAGTTTAATTGTGTCACAAATTTTTTGCCACATACAACATTAAAATTTTGAGCCAAACCTTTGAATAACTGACATTACAAAAGATATTGTACATACAGCTCACCATGTTAAAGCTATTTAGTAAGTTGGCTTTATCATGTTGTTAGTAAAAACTTGTTTTAATGGAGTGTTTGTTCATTTTTTTCTCTTCTTCAAGCTGAAACTACAGATGTCCATGTGGAAAAGCCAACCAGAGCAACTCTGCCAAAAAGGACTAAGGTTCCAAGCAAAACATCAGCTTATCACTTTGTTCCCCCTGGTAAGACAGATGCATGAAATCAAGTATACTTACTGCTTATTATCATTAAGCATTTATATGTTTTAGTGTGGTTTGTTTTTTTGTTTGTCCTCAGTTTCTACTGTAAACTATATCAACGGTAACGTTTACCTTGTTTTGCATTTTGTTTGGTTTCCTTTAAAGCAAAAGAAGAAACAATCACTGACTACAATACAACAGAAACAGGTGTAAATAGAACTGAAACAGAGATCATCAGCACGACAGCCATCAAAGCTAAACAAGCCGCTCCTACAGGTGAGCAAGATACAAATAATGGTCACAGTTATGATGGTCTTTAGCTTTTTGCTCCCTGTTTATGGCTTTAAAAGAATAAAAAAAAGGAGATTTTATAATGGTAAAAGTGGCACAGCAAGACAACACCCCAATAAAACCAGTTTGAATTAATCATGGTTTATTGCTTATTTTTCAACAGTAAACAGTTTTTGATTAATCTTTTTCTATTGGCTGGCTAATATGTTCAAAGGCTCTTTCATTAAAACTTTTTGGAATAAAGGCAGCCTTTAAATGGTAAAGCATGGCATTGTTTCAGTGGATTCAAACTGTTTATCTGCCTCCTTACTACATTTTTAACACTGATCAGGCCGATTTTTCAAAACTAAATTCTGTTTCAGAAATACAAACGAAAGCTGAAAGAAATCATAAACTACTTTTTTCTGATCTTGATCAAAAATTATACCTTATATCACAAAGCATTTTTTTACTTTATATAAAATAACACAAAATAAGTTATATATACTGCTTATATACCTGCATGATCTAACTTATGAGTGTTTATAAAAAGATTAAAGTTGCACTGTGAGACCAGTGTTTTTCAGTGCTGGTCCTCAGGGACTTCTATTGTGCTTGTTTTAAATATAACCCTACTTTAACACATCAGGCACATCATTAAGCATTTTAATGAGAATAAATCAGGTGTTCTGAAATAGGAGAATACTATAAGATACAGGGCAGAGTCTCGTGGAAAAAAGCTGCTTTAGACCTGTGGTTCTCAAACTGGGGGTCAGAACGATGATGCAGGATGATTTTATGGTTTTGCCAGATATTGGTCATTATATAAATATATATTTACCAGGACTGTTTAAATTAAACCATTAATGCAGAAATAAGTGTGTGAAATTTTTAACACATCAATGCATAACATACCACACATTGCATATTAAATAACAAAACATTTATATGCAAAAACTACTGCCTTAGACCACTTCCCATGCTCAGAGATTACTTCTCCAGCTCAATATAGAAGACTTTTCTTCATACCACTACTAAATCGCTCCAAAATGTGTACTGAATCCTGAGCTGTAGAGTTGCGTTTTTCCATGCATTCATGAAACGGTAGTTTGATCTTTTCCAGTATGAACACTTCTCACTGACCAGCACCAATATAATGCTGCTCAGCTTGTGTGTTTGGGGGAAACAGCTTTAATCAAAGGCAAAATTCACTCAAGAAATTCAATTCAGTTCAATTTTGCTTTATTTGTATTGCAAAACTCTACAACAACGTCAGTTCAAGGCGTTTTATAAACATATTAGTATGGGATTATTCATGAAAAATAGCCTAATTAAGGAAATCTGACAGATTGCATTGAATCTTGGCTTTGCTCCAGTCTACCATCCTGAGCATGCATGAGGCGACAGTAGGAGGGAAAACTCTCTTTTAGCAGGAAGGATAAATTTCCAGAAGAACTCAGCTTGGCAGCTATTTGCCTTGACTGGTTAGGATGGAAAGGACATGATAATCTTGAGATAATATCATTATCAAACATGCCAAGTCTTTCTTTTCTTCCTAGTTCCGGTTGAGATGTCAGGATCCGGTTCAGTTGAACATTCAGCTAGTGGTAGTACTTCTGGAGAGTCTGGCATGTCGGGCTCCACAGGTGACACGTCTGGCTCGGGGCAAGGCATCACCTTCAGCGGACACACCGATGTCTATTCCGGAGACCAGTCGGCCTCTGGTGGCTTGCAGGAAGTAGAGGGAAGTACAGTTTTCTTTACGTCTGGAGATACGGGGAGTGCATCTGGATCCAGAGAGGGGTCCGATGGACAGCATTCTGGCTTCATCACTTCAGGATCAGGTTTACCCAGTGGAAGCAGTGGAAGCAGTGGAAGTGGTGACGAGCCGGTGATCATCATAGTAGACAAAATGGGCAAGTTAGTGGAAGCCCACCCAGTGCCCACTGAACAGGAACTAGGCCAAGGAGGAATTGATATTAGAGAAGGCTTCTCAGGTGTGTCTGGATCAGGAGAGGTGTCTGGGTCTGGGTCTGGTTCTGGTGGATTTTCTGGCATTTCATATGTCCATCATAAAGTCATCGACCTGACAGTCCAACAGTCTGGAGAGCAAGAAGTGTCTGGATTTAATCCCATTGAATCCGGATCCTACAGTGGTTTTCCAAGCGGGTTTCCATTGGGTCATTCAGTCAGTGGCTCTGCCTCTGGAGAGTCTTCCCAACATCCTGACGACATCATGTACATTCCCGATCCAGTAATTAGAGTGACTGTACCACCACCAGAGCAACATCCTGAGCAGGGCAGGGGTGAGGTGGAGGTCAGCGGCGAAATCAGTGGGTCAGGGATCCCTCATGAATTTAGTGCCACCTTGTATAAACCAGGAAGTGGAGCCCCTCAAGACGAGCTCATTGCCACGACAACGGTTACAGCCTACTCCAGCCCAACCACAGCACCATCAGTGTCAATCACAACTCCTGCTACTGTGGAGCAGCCGAGGTCAGGAGGTATGAGGTTTTTTTTGTTCTACCAACATAAGCATGTTGAGATTTCGCTAATTGATTCATTTCAGTGACAGAGTATAATCATTTAGGTGATCGTTAAACTGAGGGATACAATTTTTCATCTGGAATTTGTATCTGAATGTGTATAGCAATGGCAGGCTGTCCCGAGGACTGGGTGGCGTTAAAGGACAGCTGTTACATCCACTTTGAAAAAAGGTACACCTGGTCTGACGCGGAGCAACACTGTCAGACGCTCAATTCCCACCTGGTCAGCATCGGCTCTCAGGAAGAGCAGCAGTTCATCAACTGTAAGTAGCAGGAGGAAAGATGTTCTTGATAAGATGAACTTGTGAAGTCAGACTGGAAGCGTGTGAATTTAGGCACATGTCTGATCCGTTTTAAAAGTTTGTTGCCTTTCTTGTTATCACACAGCGATACAGCAGGACTACCAGTGGATTGGACTTAATGACAAAGATGTACAGAATGAGTTTCAGTGGACAGACGGCACTCCTCTGGTGAGTTTGTTTAGAGATAGTTGACTTAATAACAATAAATGAGCTGCTTTTCACGCCAAACACTGTAGTTACAAATTATTTCCACTATCACATCATGTTGAAATGATCCTTTTTTTTAACTGCTAAGACTTTTGAGAACTGGAGGCCAAACCAACCGGATAACTATTTTGGTTCTGGGGAGGATTGCGTGGTGATGATCAGGCATGAGGAAGGGCAATGGAATGATGTGCCCTGCAATTACCACCTTCCTTTCACCTGCAAGACTCAGCCTGGTAAGCTTTTTTGCACCAAGATTCAACTCTAGAAATTTGCATTATCATGTGATTTTGCACTGTTATTAGACATATAGACATGTGGTTTTATTTTCTCTCATCTACTTCCCCTTTTTTCTAAATCAGTCATGTGTGGAGCTCCTCCCGAGGTGGAACACGGCCGGCCAATGGGAAGCAGCGGAGAACGCTACCCCATTGACTCTATAGTCCGCTACCAGTGTGATGCAGGTTACACACAGCGGCACCTGTCTGTCATACACTGTATGGCAAACGGGCAGTGGGAAAAACCAGTGGTGACGTGTACACAAGGTAATTTTGAAGAAAACTTATGAATGGATTTACAAAACAAAGTGTTTGTGTTTATACCTTCGGGACAGGGGGAAAAGTTGATAGAAGAGAAACACATGAAGCCCAGCTGGGTCACACACTTTTGAATTTACAGGAAATAAGAAAAAAATTTAAACTATTATGTTTTTTTTAATTACTTGAAAATGTTGATCTCTTAAATATAACATCCTAATTGAGGCCAAGCACATTTTATTATATTTTTAAAAATCTTGTTTTTATAGTTAATCCATCAACTTGAGCTTTAGCATCATTGCTAACTTGGCTTTGCCAGCAAGGAAAATCTGACGTCATAAGCCAAGAAGTGGCTTTTAAAAAAAAAAGCTGGTATAAACACAATAAACCTGCGTTTACATATAAAAAAAACGTTTGTTTGTACAAGTAATTGTACCTCACAATGTCTCACTAACACCTTTTTCTTTTCCGTTTCATTTCAAACTATAAAAAACTCAAACATAATAGTTTCTTATGAAAGGATATAGACATGTCCTGTGAGGGACATAAGGACATATCCTAAATGTATCCACTGTTGTTTCAGTGCTGTGAACCAGCATCGGCTGGATTTTCATTGCAACATTTCTTTTCCATTTTTCCACAACGCCACGACTTTTTTTCAAAATAAGGAAAGAATTTAAAGAAAAGGAAGTGAAAACTTGCTTTTGACATTTGTGACCGTACCTTTAGTCTCTGGTTCGGACAACTACTTCTACATTATAGCCCATAACTTGCTTTCACGTGTAAAAACCCCAGAATGCAGCTTATCAACTTCCAACCAATCAGTAGAAATATGTGGGATAATTATTCTTAATGTCAACAAACGTAAGCTAAGGAAGTTTGGGAAGGAAGGAAGGAAGTGTGTATTCATGGAGTAAGCATGGAAAACCTGGACGTCAAAACCTTGAAACAGGTTCAACAAAAGTTTCAGTTTGCAGAAAAGCAGGTTTAAACATTTCCTCTTAGACTAACAAGACAACTTTCATAGAGACTCTTCACATCCTCACTGTTTGTGTGACATCATCTGTACCTGTTCTCCCCACAGCTGGTGCCAGCAGTGACAGGCTACACCTAAATGTTCCTCAGGAGAAGAAGTAAAGGTGGCAGCAGTCAACAGGAATAGAGGAAACTGCTCTCAGCAGCTCTGAAAGGACATACAGAGAGCCACAAAGGACCCCTCTTTTAATGCAGCAGTGACACTAATGCAAATGCCTGACCAAAATGATAGCATGCCCTACCCTGTACACACACACACACATATATTAAAACACATTTAGAAGCATGTTTTGAATCAGTGACCCAGAACGCAGCAGCCTCTGAAGGCAGATTAGACTGTATCTAATTTATAATCTACTATGTTCACTGACTGTCAGCACTGCACACAAGTTAGGTTGAAAAAGAAACTGTCAAACAGTCTCTTGCAGGACTATTTGACTGTTTTTGAACAGATTAGTAAAGGCTTTCTAATTCAAAAGCATTTTTATATGACATTAGGGTGTTTTTCTAGATTTGTTCATCAAGTTGGGGTTTATTCAGAGTATTGGGGTAGCCTCTGTTTTTAAATAGCTATTTCTCACAATCTAGACCTTCATAAGGACAGAAGTTTCTGTTATGTGACAGTGATACAGGGTATAATATATTTTATTTGTTTGTCTGTTTGGGTTTTTGTTTTGTTTTTCATTTGGGGGTTGTGGAAAATGCTGTCTTGTTTCCAGCTTTTAATCTTATCCCATACTCCACTCAGCAACCAGACAATAATAATAATATTATTAATAATAATATCAATACGTTTTATTTAAAAGCCCCTTTCAAGTCACTCAAGGTCACTGTACATTAAAACAGACAATAAAACAAACAAAAAAAAAACAATAAAATACAATAAAACCTACAAAGTAACGGCTTCCCCACCAGTAAGAACTTGTGACTGATACGTACACCAAAACCACCGTGCTTTACCACACAATGATCAATTGATACACAGGTCATAATGTGATCTAAGTGCAACAAATTTGGATTTAAATAATCAGCACTTAACGCACTTTCAGAGTCCTCTGCCATTTTTGTGCTGACTAATTGAATCCAGTGCACTTTAAACAGAACAAAAGCCAAAAAAAAAAAAAGAAAGAAAAACTCAAAAAGAGAAAAACTTATTTGTAACTTATACATATCAAGCAAAGACTGGCAGGGATTCCCGCCGATGGGCACCTGCCAGGAAGGCGCACAGCTTCGGACACGCATCCACCTTTGCAGGCTGTTTAGGCGGCTTCTTAAGAGCTGGTTTGAGCTCTGTCGATACTGACGTGATAACCATGGCTTAGGCGTTTGTTATGGGATGAGTTTCTCACTGTAAATATTCTCACTTCAGTTCTCTGAACAGCAGGATCTGTCAATAACTTACAGAGCAAACCATTTTTTAACATGTTAGTCGACTTGTTCGTTCTCAGAGCCAGCTGTACAGAAGATGACAAGTTGACTTTTTGTTTCGATAAAAGCCTCAGACGTCTTTGTGTGGAGGTTTTTTTTTTTTTATCTGTGTCTTACACAACATGGTTAGCATGATAGGAAGCTTTAAAGCAAGCAGACATTACAATCTGGACCTGATAGAGCTTGAGATGCACAAGGAAGCTGTAAAATGTTGACGATGACCTTTTAGGGTCAAGATTTTTTGCTACATCTGTGAGAGCAGGCATCTCTGCATTTGTCTCACAGAACAACTCGCAAACACTGACACATCTCATTCTGTCACTGATAAACAACACGGCTGGATTTACCCTGATGGCAGCACTGAGTGGAGAGCAGGCGAGGAAAAGGGATGGATTTGTAATGAATGTGGTTCAATCATTTTATTTTTAATTGTGAGTTTCTTAAACAGTACCAACAAACATAAATAAAAGCACACAGACATCATTTCAAATGCGACTGATCCGATTCTAATACCTGATGTGAACGTAGTTTACTGTACTGGGCTGTGCCAAATAAAAGGTGGAACCATTTGTGTCAGTGAAATCATTGCTTGCAAACACATCAACCTGAACGAAACAGCTTAAAGAGGCTTTTTATGCTGAGTCTGACTGGATTTAAATGCTGGCATTTTCTGCTGTTTCCTAGAAACAGATTTCTTGGAAGCCGCAGCATTTCGGGTCAGTTCTGCAAAGCCAGAGGAAAAACTGGCACCTAGTTTGTTTTGTTTTCTCCTTCCTGTGCTACTGAACCATGAAACAACATACAATAATTAGTCCTTTCATCAGCCTTTACAACAGCTACCTTCATCGCTGGCTGCTCCTGCTAACAGACCTGCTGTGTACGTATAAACGACTGGGAGTGTGTGTGTTATCTCTCAACAGAGTGAGTAGTGTGTGGACATGAAATTGCGTCGGGTTGCTTGTTTACGAGCATTCATGAAGTGCAGTTGTCACTCTGTAGTCTGCGGCCAACGGAGGTGTGTTTGGAAGGCAAGTGTTGGTATTTAAGCCATGTTGGATATTTTATGAGTGTGTGGATTCATGTTTGTTCCACAGGTGGGAATAAAATACGTTTACGGAACTTCCTGGTCATAAAAATCAGTGGGAGTAGTGTTCGCAGCCAGATGCAAGAGGGCATTGCAAGGTGTTTGCAAGACGGAGTGGCGTAGAGGAGTTTCATACACAGAGGTTGCGTTGTACTGGTCACCCTTCTGGTTGAAAAAGTCAGGTTGTACTGGTCTTGACCAGTGGCGTTCCCACTCACCAATGGTAAATGTTTCTTCTCTTGAACCTAACAGTGCAAAAGACTAGAGGACTGTATTAAAATGTCTCATTATGGAGTTGATTGGATTTATTACATTGATTTAGTTGTTTTTGTCCTCTATTACTCCATATTTTCCACTAGAAGACTAGAAAATGACTTTAGAGCAGGAGATTGAAGCTAACAGGAGGGTCCTGTGAGACAATGGTTTCATCCAAATCCAAAGCAATAGAGAGGAAAGAGACCCCATCTGATTTCAACGTGAAAGACAATCTCATCTAGGAGCTGTGGCTTGCGGACCAGATTTGACAGATTTAACAAATATCTCCATGAAAATGGCTTCACTTGGGTCTTTTTTTTCATTACACCGTTTAAAACCCACCCTTGCTGTATAACATCCATCCTCCAGCTATAGCAGCAGCTTATCAGTAAGTCAGAACCAGTGTGTCCAACTTTCCAGTCTCTGACTCAAAAACCTCAAATTCCCCAAACCTGGACAGCAAAAGCAAAGAAATAGTCTTGATTCTCCATTCAACCCAGCAACTTTGTCAGTTATTGAACAGGCCGGGGTGGATCAGTGTGATCGGCTGACACTAAATAACAGGACATGTCCTGAGATGAAATGGAGAGTTTTGCCACAAGCCTTCAGCCAACATGAGGCATAGACGGAAAAACAGGAGCCGGCTTCATTACTCCTGATTCCATAAATCATAATCATCTGGATGCCTCATGAAAAGAAAATCAAGAGAAAGTGTGACAAAGAAGCTGGAGTCTGATCAATTCCAACTGGTCCACGAGGAGGAGACGAAGGATGCTGAGGAGCCTAAAACCACATGGTGATGTGTTCAGAGCCATTAGCAGGTCTGCAACACACATTTTCACCACCTCAGACATTTAAATGTCTTTTAGTGAATGTAGCTTGAATAAAAAACACTATTTACAGTAGATTTTTATTACTTGTATACAAAATCATACAAAAAACAGTAAAAGGTACAAATGAGATGAAACACTGCCTCTTCCACAGAATGCAAACACAAAATAAAGTTTTTTATATTAACAATACAGCTCACAACTTCTGCTGTCACAGAGAAAAGGTTCATTATATTCAATTAACTGGTCAACAGGAATATTTTATGCTGTTAAATGATGATACGAGCCTACAGGAGAGTAACCAGATTAAAATCATGAGGGGGAAATTTATGGATGAACTGGGACGGAATAATAAAGAAAATCTGCCACAGTCATCAAGGCGCCCTTTAATAAGGCACAAAGTCTGTTTCTGTAAAAAAAAGATTGAAATACAGATTGTGAAGATAATTCACCTGGATGGAAAATAACTTATAATGGATTAAGATAAAAAAAATCAAGTTTATTTCAGAGTTAAGTAAAAATGAGTTATGAAGAGAATTTACAGACTATATAACTAAATCCCCCCAAAAAAGTGAAAACCACTGAAAGATTTCTTTCTTGAGGTTGGACTTTTTCCCTTTAACAGGTCAGCGGTATACTTTTTAATAAACAGCAGTCTGAATAAAAAAAAAATCATATTTCATTCAGAGTGCTTCTGATGTGAATGAAAACCTCCCTGTTTAGAAAAAAAACCCCATTAAACTTAACTGGGACACACTAGAGCCCATAATGTGTATGGGTGTGTATCAACCAACCAATGTGCGTAAATAATATTGATATTAGAATAACAGAAGTAAATTTATACAAAGTGGGAGGAATATGTTTTATTAGCATTTACATACTTCTGATCGTGTCGTGTTTTTCTGAGTTCAAGCTGTGTCAAATGAAGAATCTGCATAGTTTACTGAGATGTAGCAGGATGACCCAATTTAAAACATGTGACATTGCAGTCACGGCATCTACCGATAGCAGTAGACACCAAATTTATGGTGGAGAGGAGGGAACCCAAAGCTTCGCACACCTGCTTTTGGTGGACCGCAGTTCGCTCGAGCATGTGTGATAGGATAACGGACACTTCCGTCCGCCAGCCAGCCCGCGTCACATCGATCCAATCCCATCAGCTTCCAGGCAGAATACATCTGACCTACTTTGGCGATTTGACCTCCATCCCTGGCACAAGCCTGGACCGCTTCAGTAAAGTTAAGCTTATTCAGGTGTTTCAAGAAGTAAACAGCTCCTGAGGCAGGAAAGGAGAATCAATCAACAGAAAAAAAAAAGATAAATAAGAGACCTTAAAGAGATGGCATGCTTACCTTTGAATAAAGCTGAGAAGCAGAAAGCATCATAGCGGTTAAGGAAGCGATGCTGTTGCCCATAGCTACGCAGACCAGGAGCCAGGCGCAAACCTCCGCAGCCATCACGAGGAACAGTGATTGGATACTGTACAGTGCCATCAGCCAACCAGCCAGCATTGCACCAGTCTAGCCCTTCCTCCCACGCTGCAAAGAGCTGCTCAAAGGTGGCCAGAGTGGCGTCCTGGTCCTGGCAAGCTTGCTGGGCCCGAAAGAAGTTGAAATGGTAGCGACCTTTCGGAGAGTAATAAGGGAATACCACACCTGCATGAAGGAGAATAGATCAATGAGACGTGGCAATGTGTAAAAAATCATTTAAAATAGTTTGATTATCAGAAGGCTACCAGTTAGACATCAAGGATAACATGTACTTAATACCATATACAGTATCTCTGAAAGGAAATATTCATAAAAATAGAAGCAAATTGATTTTTTTGACCTGCTAAGTCGCATTTAACTAAATAAAAATAAATTACAGCTGGTTTGTGAGTGGGGAAAAAACCTGGAAGTGGTGACTGGATGATCTGAAATATGTAATGAGAAATAATGTGGTATAATGTAAGAGGTTCACGTTCACATTTTAAAACCCAGTGTGTAAAACCCCACAACACACTGCGTATGAATGCTCTCTGCGGGGTTTGCATATGCCTGAACCATCCATATGAAGCACTTTGCACATTTTAAGAACTGCTTTGTGTACGGTTGGATACGGCATGTAGTATAAAAGTATTCATAAAGTACATATAAAACAATTTAAAACACTTCACTGCTAAACCTAAAGGTAAAAACAACAAGCAGACGACACATAAAGGGAACAGCTAGAGCAGATTACTCATTCTGGTCCTACGACAGCTGCATTTTTTCATTTATTTCCTCTTCAATACACCTTATTTAAATTATGGAGTCATCATGCGGAGCTTGATTGTCAGATAAATATATTTAATTTGATGCAGATGTTTTTATTTAGGAATAAACCAGCTGGATTGTGTTGAAATCACATTCATTCACCATGCTGTTGCATAAGTGCTGATTTATGGATGTATTTTTTCTTTTTTTTAGCTGAAATCAACAAATTTGAACGACAAGGTTGATCTTGGTAATAATGCTTGGAACCAAAATCTATACATTTCTATTTGAAGCACCCATGCTTATTACCACCATGTCTTCGGTTTAAGGAGCCACGACACAAACAAGCCAGACAAATGACAGCAAGAAGAAAGTCTTTCTAAACTTCTGACCAGTGGTGCCGTCACATCACTATTTCTGACATATAAAAACTAAAACGCATTACAGCAATATCTGACTTTGTGAGAGTTTGTGCTTCTTTGAAGAAGCATGGGGATGTACAGGAAATAAGTATCTCACCATTCAGCTCCAGCTCCACAGTGGCGCTGTCATCCTCCAGACCGTCAATCACTTCACAACGATACCTTCCCGTGTCGTTCAGCTGCAGCTCATTAATCACCAGGGATAAGTCACCTGGAGCTGAGCGTCTCAGGCGCACGCGGCCCCGGAAGCCGCCGTAGCTGCGGTGACGGTTGCCCATAGCAACCATGACCTCAGTTTCTCTGGCTCCGGGGGAAAGAGACGTAGTGATGGTGTTGGCAGGCAGCCAGGACCATTTGACTCGAGTCCTGCGGGGCATGCTGGGTTCAGGTTCGTAGCGGTAGAAACAGGGAAGTGTGACGCTGCTTCCTCTGGTGGCTGAAACTGAAGGTTGGGAGGATTCCACGTGGAGACGAATCCCGTTGAAGAAAACTAAATAAAGCAGAGAAAAGGCTATTTGTTGGACTTTATTATGAAGGAATGGTTGGCTTATAGGTCACTCAGGTCATCCCTGATCTGTAAATAGGTAGTATATTTGTATATGTCTATATGGCTTTTTCTGCAACATGTATTAACAGAAGCATTTACTGGGAATTTTACTTGGATCGTTTGAAATTCCAGATTTTTCTTAACATGAAATGCTCATTAAGAAACATCTGGTCTCTAGCATTTCCATATTCCAAGAAAGATCCATTTATTAATTCATTTTTAACCCCCTTCTTTGTCATCAACTCATCCCACTCTGAAATTATTATTATTAATGTAACTGTAGTGTTAGAAATGGTTATAAATGTTCATCATTAGTTCAAGATTTGTTTTTGTTGAAAGTTATAATATAATGCAGGCTTGCAACTTAACAAGAAAATATTTTTCCAGATCTGATCAGAAAGTCACAAAAAATAGGCTTTGTTCACTGATGCAGAAAGGAAAGAGGATTTAAAACAACATCCTAAAAACGGCACTCATCACATCACTCACCAGCAAAGGTTGTTTTCACAGCAGACTGCTTGTGCTGTGGATTATAGGCTAGTTGACTTCCCACATGCAGGACACTTCCAGTCAGCTGTTATTATGTACATAAATGTTGCGTGCAGCTGAGCACGTGCGTTTCACAGCAAACCCACGAACGTGTAATTCCTCTGTTTGTTTGTTTTTTTTTTCTTTGTTTTTTTTAATGGTACGCAGTCTAATGAAACGCTTCACTTACTCTCTCCGTTTCCATTCCCGTTGCTGATGTCCTGGTAGTGAAAGCCATCGTTGTACCCGACTTTCCTGCATTGCCCGCCTGGCAGCAGCAGGTACACGCAGATAACCAGCAGGGGGCGCTGTAGACCGAGCATGGCGCTGTTACTGCAGAGTAAAGATGGGCTAAAGAAAAAAAACACGGTCTTCTTTATTCAGCTCCAGAAACCCAGCATTAAGTTACAACTCTACTTTGGTTTATGCTACATAAACCTATCTTATTTTTTGTTGGTTCTTATATCAATACTTAAGCCACAAATTATTATTTTAATCACATTTTAACAGAAGAAAATCCCAATGAAACGTTTGGAATTTTGTCCTAAGGAAGGCGAATGATAATAAATAATTAAATACATAGACAGATACATGATAAACACTTTTTGCAAATCGTTCATTCACATTGGATTATTTCTAAACAACGTAAGACTTGTCACTAAATAAGAATTAATCACTTAAAAAACGCTCTTACATACATATTATTAAAACGAAAAGAAATGGATTAATATCAGGATAAATTCTTAGAGGAGATGACAAATATTCGATATATAAAGTAGCTGCTTTCCAAGCTATATTCACAAATAAAACGAATACATACAAATAGAAATCTACAGCAATGTTTCTACAATACTTTATTTTGTATTTAGGTTATCATCTTTATATAATGATTTCAGACACTTTCATCGTCTTACCTGGAACCCCTCTATTAAACAGCCGAATATAAAAAACGCTTTAAAAAGCATTTAAAGACAAAATATTTGAGTTATATCCAATGATAAAAGGGATCTGTGATCTGCACGCGCATAAAAAATTAAACAAAAGCGACCAAAAAGAGAAAAAGTGGTAAAAGAAGTCTTTATCCAGCGAGTGTTTGTCTCAGTTCACCTTCTCATCTTCTGCTGTTTCTCTGCTGGTCAGACCGTCCTGGCATTTACAGGAGCGCGCGCAACGTCACGAGCTGGGGCATCCCCTTTGAACTCCTATGGAGCTATGAGTGACCTCATGGCTGTTTTGTCCCCGCAGATACACTGATGCAGAAAGGCTACAAGGCCAGGGGCGGGTCTAAAACATGTAAATCAGGGGGTGCAGGCAGGGGCTTCACTCCTAAGATATGATTATTTTTAAGAATAAATTAATTATTACAACAAAGATAAAACCTAATGTCAAAAGTTAAGCTGACATTTACAAGAGCAACAAAACTCTTACCTTTTAAGTTGGTTTCTGTGCACACTGTGCTCTACTGATCATTATTACGTTTTATTGGGTGTTTATACAGCATTATCATCCAGGTAAAAGCCAAATATTTGAAAGCATTAGACTGTGTAATGTTCAGGTAGCATGGGCTGTGGTGCCACAGCAAGAAGATCGTGCAGGCAGAGGCTTTTCTGTGCAGAGTTTGCACGTTCTCTCCCTGTTAGTGTTTTCTTTCAGAGTACTCAGACTTCCTTCCACCCTCAGTCATGCGTGTTTGTGTTTATGGTCATTCTAAATAGTCCTTCAGAGTGATTGTGTGTGTTTGTCTCTCTGGCAGCCTGTCAGGGTGTACCTTCTCACCCAATGATTGCTGAGATAGGCTTTACCCACGACCCTGAACTGAAATAAGCACATAATAACACACAATACTGACACACACGATGAGAACACTTCTTTTAAAGAACTTCCATCTCTGCTTTTGCTACGGTGAAATGTTACTCTAACTCTGCTTATTACATCTTTGTTTGTCCAATCAGCTGGTTTGTACACAGCTACCATAATCATTCTGTTTTTTCAGTTTAGTTTCCAAATGTTTTCTGAAAGAAGAGGAGAGGCGTTACGCTGGGATGCGAGGAGCCTAACTGTGACATCTTTAGGAAAGGAATGTTGCCTCATGCTCGTCTGGTGTAGGATTTCAGCTGATAAAGTCCAACAATAGGTCTTTCATGATGAACCGCACGTTTTCTTTTCTATTAGGACACATTGTTTAAACAGATGCAATAAGGAGCTAATCATGATCTTGCTGAAACATGCAAAGGCACCATCTAGATGGGAGTGTACAACGTGCTGGTTTATGCTTTCATCTTTCAAAAAAAGGAGTCTTTTTTTTAAAAAAAACATATTTTATTGACAGTAATGTTGATTGATCAGTTACAGGAGCCTCTGAAATGAGACTTTGCATCAAAATGGTTGCAGAAAATCTGAAAATCTGCATTTATGTTTTATCCCACTCGTTTAAGTTCAAACTCCTTTTTGGCTGCTTGCAGAGCACAAATGCTGGAACTTGCTCCAAATATTTCTGGATTATAAGTTGGAGTCAAAACATAATAGGTGCCTTTAACTGATTCATTTACTGAAAGGGGATTCATTCATCTAATTTGTTTTAAAATGCTTTTTCTTTTAAGCACCAGTAATTTCCCTGCCCTCCGTTTCACCAATCTCCTCTTTTTCTGCCATTAAATTTGATATGAGTTCATTAGTAAAAAATGAGTTAAGTGTCTGTTGTGACTGGTTTGTGAGACTTTAATCGGTTTATTCTGTTTTTAGCTGATATGTTGCTTTTGAATTGAAAATAAGGATACTTTAACTTGACTTGCATCCAAATGGAAACTACCGTTTTCATCTTTCTGTAAATTTTATAGGTTTGAAGGCATTGCTGCTGAAATCTTTCTTGACCTCGTCTCATCCCAGTAAAAGTTATTTTAAAGTCAAGGGTTCTGGTTCTGTAAACAGGTCATTACAGCATGGAACTATATGTGAATAATATAACTGTATTAATGAATTTATTTCCTAAACTATGAAAAGTGTGACAGGTTTAAGTGGAATGGAGGAAAATTCTCAGTAAAGGTTTACTATGAAGGTGGACTTCACTGCTTTTTCTCTGCCTGCTGAAGCCAGTACGACCTGGTTCTGATCTGAAGACTTCAAATACAACAACATCTACCTTTTGGGTTTCTTCTTGAAATGTTGTTAAATCCTTGAATCATTCAAATTTGCATTTGTAAAAGTTTCAACCACAGTCATGTGTAAATGTTTAGTTTCTGTACTCCTGGTATATTCAGAACATATTGCATTCCCTGTTTTGCCACAGCCTCAAGTAACAGTAAATATTGCCACATGAACTCATATTTCAATCATTTGCTGAATTAACAGCAGACGTGGGACCTGTGAGAATGTGCTTTCTCTGAGCCACCGCCCAGATATATGAGTGAATGCGGGTTATCACTGTGCAGCTGAAAGCTGCTCTTCTGGGATTGTCATATGCCCTCCACTGCTGCACATGTGCTAATCATCCCATTAGCATGTTTACACCAAATTCATAAGCAATGTATGCAACATTTGCTATGAAGGAGAAGTCAATGGATGTGTCTATGACCAGAGAAAGTCATAAGATGTGCAGCTGTTAAGACATTCTGACAAAATGAAGGAGCAAGATGTCACACTGCAAACATTAAAGCAGCACTACATAACTTAGAAAGCTAACGTGTAGGTTTATAGTAATTTATTATGCACAATCCTGTCTTTGCCCTGCAGCTGTGTCCTGTTAAAGCTGTTTTGCTTTACCCTCTCTTTATGCACTCTGACTGATTCAGCAGAGAAACCCAAGATAACAGACAGAAAAGGACATAAAACAAGAGTCACATTGCTCTGACTTTTACTGATTGCAGAGAGCTTCGAGTAGAGCGAGGAAGCCAGTTAGACGTCATAACGGGGTAAAAACTCTAACAAAGTTTAGTCATGCTGACTACCTTCCATCCCGGCTGAACAGTGTTTACATTTTCTCATGAACTTAAAGGGATTTGAACTTTATTTGGGACTGTACAGGCACACCAGACACCACAGTTACGGAAAAAATCCTCTAATGGCAGAATTACCGGACCCGGATCCCCAACAACAGATAACTCCCTGAGGCCATGCCACAGTTATCCTCTTTTTATCCATCTTCCTTTGTTCTTTCCATTCACAAACTCAAATAATGCATTCATGCCCATTAAACCACAAACTCAATGAATATATTTTCCCTTATCGCTGGTTAAGATACACTTTTATAACCAATGATCAGCCCAGGCCTTGTTTGGTTCACCCATCACACTCACACCTTCCTCCGTCTTCATCTTTCCTCATTACGATCCAGAATATGTGCTTTTAGAGAAAATATGGACGTTGAGTTAAACGAGGCTTTTCCTTCCCTTTGACTTTCTTTATATCCAGAAAAAGACCCTGCTTGTGTTTCTGAGGCTGCATTTGGTCACAGTAACTCTCTAAACAGCAAGTCTGGCAGTTTTTAGCGGTTCACATTTTCATCTCTCATTAAACTTATTTATATCATAATGTCAGCTTATAGTTAGACTCTAATAACGGTAATAAGAATATTGTTTTGTGTGTAACATCAACAGGAGCAGACACATTTTAAATGGACTAAGCCACTTTGGTTCAGACTGGAGTTAAAAAAAACATGTCTGACTTTGCTATGAACTATTTATGTTATAAATAGGACTTTGCATTGTTTCTCCAAGATGTCTAAATTATTGTCTCATTGATTAAAAGTGTTTCCTATAGCCTGGTTGGTTCAAAATAACCCCTTTAACAGTATTTGTCATTATTCATTGATAAGCTTCTAAATATTTTTTAACCATTCCTGATGGTCCGTTATTGATTGCAGCCCCTTCCCCTCTCCGAGTGTCTCTAAAAACCATTATCCCCCCATCCCCCGTGTGTTTGAAGAGACCAGACCACTGCTCTTCCCAAAGCCCCCAGATGAAAGGTTTTAGCCTGGGGCTCTAAATACCAGCAGCCCCTGTGAACTGTCGGGTGACCGAGGCCTCCGAGGGATGTAATTTGGGCGACAGACAGCCCTATTCAGGACCGAAGAGGTAAGCAAAACCCAGAGAGACAACAGGAAAAAGAGGAAGAGATAGCCTGTGCGTTTGTGCGGTTTGATTGTGGACATAATGACTTGTTTGTGTATGTACGAGTTGTGGCACGCCGTCATTAGCAGAGACATTTTGCAGGAAAGGAGAGTCAATCACAAAAAGGTGAGCAAGTGTGAGAGAGAGTGTAGTTTCAGTGTCACTGCAGTGATTAAAGAGGAAGGATTCAATAAAAGACCAACAGGAGTCTCAAATGTAGACACTTTCCAGCCTGATTAAAAGACATAAGATGAAATGAATAGTGATTGAAAGGAAACGTCACATTTTCTCATTTTTCTTCCTCACAATTTTAAGTTGTAACACCAACAAAATGCCAAAGTATGAGGCGTGGGTTTGAATATGTCTGCATTAAAGGCTATCATCGTCTGTCTAGTCACAAGCTTCAAACATCCAAGTATCCAGAAATAACATAGCTTTATCCTCTTTCAAGTGACACGTTATCCGTGTTGGTACTAAAATAGGAGTTGTTATCCAGGAGTGGATCCTTCCTGTTCAAACCAGATGCAGCCCCCAGTTTCCTGCTTTGCCGTTATGCCTTTGTCTTTCCATCCCCGCCACTCAGAGCAGAAAACCAAACCGATGGGAGTGTGGCATAAGGCGGACGGAGATGCGGTCAGTCAGATCCAATTACTTCTGTTTTCAGAGATATAGGTAGAATTTATTAAATTAAAAGAAAATATTGACATGTCTCCTCAACAATGGAGAATGTGTTTAATGGTTTGGATTATTAAAAAAAACACACTATAATATGCTATACTAATTATTTTCTGATAGTTTTCTTTTTTGGTCATGCAAAGTAAACAAAAAGGGATTTAATGTTTTGCAAATCAGTCCTTTATCTCATTATTCTTAAAAACAAGGCTTTAATGTTTTTACCTCTTTTTGATGCAGAATAGAACAAATCCCAGGCCAAACCTGAAATCCGTACAGCATTAAAACACCACAATAGGAAGTCAAACTTGAATTTAAAGTAGTCTTTATAAATGATCTGTCGTGTTGTGGGTCACGGTGCCGTCTCCGGCTCTACAGAGAAAAAACAAAGAGGTAGAGATTTAACGTGGAGATTAAAAAGAGGAAACAAAGGAAAGAAAAGTACTGTTATTAGGCCCAGCAAGCCCAGAGGGACAAACAGCTGGTTTGCTTTGTGGTGGGGGCCACTTTGACTTCTCACATATCCATTGCAAGGAATTACCCAATAAAGCACATAAACCTGGATAATCTGGTGGAATAGTTTCCTCAAGGGACTGCCTTGTGTTACTGGACTGATGTTTTTGTAGTTTTAATAAAAGCTCCTTCACTGCAGACAGACTTTAACCTTCACCATCACTTTCCAGACCCTACAGAGGCATTTTGCGGCTGAAGTGTGACCTTCATGAACCATAACGAGATGAAAAGAATGAGGCCTGGCTTAGATGATGCCTTAAAAGATAGCGGAGTAGAGCAGAGGGAGATTAGGCCCCTGGGGGGTTTAAATGCTAAGCAGGCGAAACAAGCCTCTGTGTGCTGTTGGTCTTTTAATCTTCCATCTTTAAAATAAAAAACCTGCTCCAGCTGAATTTTGCACCAAGGTTAATATCAGACCCTAAATGTTCTATCCAATCATGCACATGGATTTGCACCATTAAAGAAATCAAGTCCGTTCAGTGCAGGTTTTAGATTTTATTTATTCCTCATTTAGAGATAAAGGCCAAACACATTGAAACAATACTTAAAATGGAAAAAAAAATCAAATACAGTCAAAAATCTGAGGTCCACAGTCAAAAAAGCAAGAAATGCATTCATAAAACCATAAAAACACATCAGTGTCACAGCACAGCAGGGTAACAAGAGCAAAACAACAACAATGCTGAAAGAAATTAAGTTGTGTCACCAGAAAAACAAGTTGCTAAATGATGCATGCAGATGGGACTAAACCCAGTGACTGTTTATAGAACGGTCTGCAACATTAAACAGTGTTTGACACCAACATCCATCTGCAAACTGTCAGTGCTACCACTGTCCCCTCATGCATTTTTAAAGATCTGGAATTAATATTCATTGTTATCAAAACTAACACTGTATAATATTGCACAAGCCCAAAATTCATAATTCATGGAGTGGAAAGGGTTAGAATACTGATGTGAGGGGGGCGATCGAGGCAGATGATATGGCAGGTCATGTCAGGTCCAGTAAAACCGTAAAAATCTGATTTAATTTGGTTTCTTTTACAGTCTTATCAGCAAAGCTGCAGCTTTAAAAAATAGAGGAAATGTGCTTGAACCAAAAAAGAAAAAGCTCGCTTGGCAAAAATCCACAAATGCTGACGGATCCTGGTACAAACGGTTCTTATCTTATTTAATGATGCCCACATCATGGGATTCCCGCAGTCCTTTCCTCTCCAGGTTCATTTAACAGAGATTTTGCTCTAATTTTACCAAAACATGTAACAATGGAGTATCTTTGCCATTTACAAAATACACTATTTTTTTTGTCTTTTAATATAAACAATTATAAAATGTAAAACATCAAAGTGCCATAAAAAGTGAAAACTAGAAATAGCCAAATAATTAAGCCATAGAGTACTAATCAGTAGCACTTAAGGAGCCAATCCACTTTGACCTGAGACGTCTGTCAGTCTATAACATGACAACCTCAAATGATGATCATAAATATACGATAATCATTCCTAAATTATTTCTAGCTAAAGCATCAACCTACTCTTACATGGGAATCTATCCGCTCCCTCCTCACCCAGGCTGTAAAAGCAAGGTCTACTGAACAGTATGACCATGAATGCAACGTCTCCCAAACACCTCATTTATATCAAATCAACATGTTTTTGATCAATACACATCTGATAAAACAGTCAATTAAGTTTATCCTGTTTATAGAAGTGCTTTTAAAGTATGTGGGTTTGGACAGTGATATTAGCAAAACTTCATCAGAAATTTACTGAAGAGCAATAAAGTGCATCCCATTTGTTTGTTTTTTTACACAATAATCTTTGTTTTGTTATTTTTACTTCCAACATCCTGTTTGGCGACAAGGTAGTCACCTCAGGCTTAGAGGTTACACCAGTTTAGCTGCTAAACTAACAAATGGTGATGGTTCATTAACTAGTTACATCCCACACTGACGAGGACACCGCTCCTTTGCTTCACAGATCTGCATCAGTACAGGATCTACTGGATTGTTCTAAATGAAACCACTAACACAAAAACCTGAGGTGTGTTGGCACCAACCGATTCATTAGAAGCAGCCACACTTTTTACACACTTTTAAACATGTTCAGTAAAAATTACTTTAGGATTTATCCCCTTTTGCAGGCTACTACAGATATATGCACTAATACAACGTTTTACTAGGGTTACTGAATGATATCAAGCAGAGTAAAGCTACATGAGTAAACATATCATGACAACTCCGCAGTTAAGAAATGCAAATGTAGCACACACGTTGAGACACATTGAGATGTTAAGTCTTTTATTTCTACTCAAAAAAGAAATAAATGTAAAAAAATTTTACTTGAAAATAGTTTCAATAAACAGATTTTCTTTAGGTTTTCTGCTGTGGAACTAACCCAATTTTCTGAAGAATGAAAACTTTGAATAAAGAAAAATAATCAACCACACATCTCAACGTATCTTCTATAGACTATATATTGTGTAGGTGTTGAAGGGAAAATCAGGTGTTTAAAGGTCGTGCACAACCTGCTTTTAATGGAGCTTATGTACATCACCAGCTGCGGGTCGTGGAGGTTCAGTGTTCCTGGTAGAGTTGATCTGAGATCAGAGTTCAAACAGCACCGACTGGTACATCAGCAGTCTTGTTACCCCTGACTTCTGACACAGGAATGAGGAAAGGATCATTTTTCATTTAACAAACTGGTGGGAAGAGATCCGAGCCCATCTTAAGTGGATTAATGCACAACATTTTAAGGAAACAAATACAACGAGTGATGGTCCTGCCAACAGTGGTGAGGGGTAACAAAAACCCACCTCTGATCAGACACGGCTTTGGATGGTTGCGTGCTACTCTGTTGTTTGCTGCCCCCTAGAGCTGAGAACAAGGCAGCGCAGGTTTGGCTCAGAAGGGACGAGGGAGTATGGATAGGGAGAGGGAGGTAGAGAGAGGAGGTGACGGGTTCAGGGTGGTGCTACTCGTCACAGCCCAGAAGCTCCATTCGCAGGGTGATGCGCTCGTGCCACTCCCACGGCAGGATGCGCACAAATCGGCCGTAGAAGGGTGGATCAAAGATGTTCTGTTTGTGAACGTTGTTGTCACCGTTACCTGGGAAGATCTGGAGACAGAACATTTAGCTTTTCAAACTACTGAGAACAACATTGCAGAAAGAAAGTCATAATTTATAAGGATTTATTCTGTAGAAAAAAAAAAAAACACTGATGTCTCAGATTTATTGTTACAAGTTACTTTGTGAAAAATCATCACGGTAACCAACTGGACATGAAAAGGCAGCGGTCATGTATCGGTGTGTGTGTGTGTGTGTCAGCAACATTACTCAAAAAGCTTTTTATGGATTTTGACTCAGTTTTCAGTAAATGTAAGAACTTAATAGAGGAACAAGTGATCAGATTTCAGGGGCGATGTGGATCACTGACTGGATCCGGGAACCTTTCATGGATTCTTTACTATGGGAAAAGAGAAGCCCTAAGTCATCCCCAAATTAAAAATAACGGCCACAATCATTTCCCAAAATTATTTTATTGAGGCTTGTAAAGAGATCTGCGTTCTTTGAGTGAATCTGGTATTTATGCATTAAACATTTAATAAATAAATAAATAAACAAATAAATAAAAAGGATTAATATAATTTTTTAATGTTTCATAATCAAATGTTTCATGAAATAAAATCGGAGCAGGAGTTTGCGATTCATGACTCTCTCTATAAATCATTTGAATGCTGCTTCAGGATGAGGTTTTGTAACAACAGCAAACAGTAAGAGCTTCTATTCACACACTGCTTCTGTGTGGTTAATGCTGCTTAGTGCGTTTTTCTTTAAATATTCCAACATTTCAGAAATTTGCTTTTTAAATTAGATATTAATTTCCATCTTATTTGTAATCAAGTAAATTTTACCAATCACCCTATTTAACCTGCAGCCAGCTGAGTAAAGATGAATGAATTTTTAAATTAAGTTAGATCTTATTTTATCTGGATAATTTTGTTCTTATGCTGCATTGAATATAATTTACTTTATACATTTGAAATCTGCTGTTTTTTCTCCTGTGCTGCTGGACCAACCTTGTCTCCATTTGTTGTCTCATCTTTCACCACAGTCCAGGACTTTCCATCGTCACTATGAGCCACTTTGAAAGATGTGACAAACTGGACAGAGCCAAAGTCTTTGGCCCCCTGTGTGATGATTCCTGTAATCTTCTTGGGGGACTGCAGATCCACCTATAAAAAAAAGTTTAACAGGTTGAATCACAAAAGCTGCATGATGCAAATCAAAAGGAGCCAAATGCATGTGTGATCTGGAGTAGTCTCCTACCTGTAGCCATTCAGACCGGTTGTTAGTAGCAGCGGTCCAAGCGTTAGTCTTGCCTTGTTTGTCTAGTCGGGCAAAGTGTGGATGCCAGGTGAAGGCCTCGATGCCCCAGGTGCGGAAGGTGCTGGAGGATGTGATCTGGCGATCAGTCACTAGCCGGGACTTCATCCCCATCGGCTCTGAACAACCTGAGGTGTTTGAATACACTGTGGAGGTGAGACCGAGCATAGAGGAGGAGTAGGAGAAAAAGAGGTTTGGAAAGAAAGAGAAAGTTTGACAGACAAGGGATAAACAGGAAGAGGCCCAGGCCAGGCAAACGGTGTGAAGCTGCAAACAAACACTCAGAAACAGTAATGTAGAGAAAAGCAGCAGCAGATGAAACATGGCTGACAGGTTAACAGCAGTGCTTGTGATTAAACTCAGGACACACTGGTATCTCACAGCACCCTAATTCTTTGTTGACACCATTATGGTTCAAGTTGACCAACCCACATGATTACATTTGATTACAAGTATCAGACTGAAATGTCTGATGCAGCAGCTGTTTATCTACATTAAAAACAATGCTCATAAAAAATGTGGAACAGTGTTGAGGAAAACAAACAGTGAGCATTTTGGATTAAATCAAATTATTCTAAAGTAGGTCTGATTAACTACTTGTTTTGTTTTTACTTGTAATTAATACTTGTTGAAAAACAGTTTTGATCTTGTTAGACTGCCCGGAGACCCGTTAACAGAAATATAATTATGAAATTGTGCATATTAGGGAGATGTGCGATGAGTGAGGAACAAACACTGACAGACGAGGCAGCCATTAAAAAAGGACAAACATGAACAACAATGAGGCTAGGCAAGCTCAAAACAAGTATTTTGCTATTTAAGTAAAGAAAAAACTATTTCTGCAACACAGAGAAGATTTTTAGATGAACAGAACAAAACAGAGTTCAGCCGTTATCTCCTCCACTTTAACTCTGAAATACAATCAATCCCTGAAAGCAGGGCTGAAAATAATTCAATGCAAATGCAGGTTTCAGGAAATTTCTCCTTCAAGAAACACTTTTTCACACCGGTGTTATTATAAAAACTTAATCTGAAACTGATCCATGTGGTTATTACACATCAGTACATGTATCTGTGTGTGTTTACCGTTGAGTTCACAGCCCACTAGCTCCATACGCAGAGTGCAGGCTTTGCGACACACAACGGGGATAATGCGGATGTACTGGCCGATGATTGGCGGGTCAAACAGGTTAGTCTTAGTGCCGTCATTGTCCATGTTGGCCACAAACACCTGAAGGACAAAATGTTTTTGTAATTGATTGTGATTTAAATAAACTCACAATGAGAATAAAAAAAAATATGTAACAAAAAAAAAAAAAAACAAACGTTTAAAAAAAGTTTTTTAATTACGAGAAACACCTCTTGCAGGATTCACACGCACACACACACACACACACACTATTGTATCCCAACAAAAGCCATTTTTACAGTGAAGTACAGCAACATTAAGTATTAATGTGTAGTTTATGGAATAATACTACACCCTCTAGTGGCCAAATGCACAAACAGTGCACTCTTTTACATTGCATGTCCTTACCTGGTCCTTCCTCTGTCCCTCCGTCCTGAATATTGTGTACGTCTTGCCATCGAGGCTGGAGGCCACTTTGAAGGCCTTAATGAACTCTGCTGTGCCCATGCGACTGGCGCCTTGAGTTACAATGCCAGTAAAGCGCATCTTTCTTTGCAAGTTGATCTAAAAACGAGGCACATAAATATGTAATAAAAAGTATCAATAATCCTTTTCAAAAGCCGTGCCATAAAAAGTCCTTAAATCGAAGCAAAACTTTCTGAAGGAATAAATCCAGTCAGAACAAAGTCTGACATGCACGATAGATGATTTATCAACAGAAAAGAAAACCAATTTAATGTTTTATATCTTGACTTCTGAAGATCAGGATGCATTAAATCCTCCATCTACATCTCTTGTTAGACTTTATTTAACTTTTAATGCTACAATGAACTTTGTAAGTATGCCTACTTGTATCCATGGGTTCTTATCATGGGTAGCTGCACTCCAGGCATTAACCAATCCCTTGTTATGGAGGCGGGCGAGCTCTGGACCCCAGCGCTGCAGACCCAGCATGCTGTAGCGGACTGATGAGGCTGAAATCTGGGACTCAGCAATGCCTCCTCCTTCCATGCCAAGCAGAGATATGCAGCCTGTGGTAGAATCAGCATTATACTCCATATTATACGTGCAGTACATAGACGCAAAAAAAAAAATCGTTAAGCAAGCCAAGCACTGAATCAGATTAATCAAATAAAGTATTGATCAACTGTTAGAGTGAACCATCTTGCTGCATATTGATCATCATAATATCCAGCACTTCCCTTGTCGCAACCATCATCTTTAGCATTTATTCTCAATATTCTTTTTAATAGTGGAATGAATATTTTGATTTTATAAACCTGAGACCCAACTAAGAGAGAAAAAAAAACAAAGTGCTCATTGGTTAGACTTACGCAAGTGGCAATGTTTGCCTACATAGGGAGAAGGACAGTGGCATTTGAAATCTCCCTCCAGGTCTCTGCAGATGCCCCCATTTTGACATGGCTGGCCAGCACAGTCGTTTACATCTGTGGAAAGATAATCACAGTCACTGAAAGTACACTAAACTTATAGGAGGCTGGAAAAACTGTAGGCCAGACTGAAAGCAGATTACAGTTGGAGATGTTAGGAGATTACATGCCATGCTTAATGGTAATGCCAAAACCCAAAGGACTGGAGCTGTTAGGGAGCAGAGGTTAGTGAATGCTTATTTCTCATTATTAGAGAGTTAATGCAGTCTTCAGGTCACGTGGAATCAAGAGATCACGATGCTGATAAAAACAAAACCATATAATTAAAATACATTGTTCAGAAAAAAAACATGAAGTTTGTTTCACCTCTTGATGGCGCCCTCACTATTAGTCCCTTTTTAAGTCCACTGCATGAGTCAGAAAGCACAAAATGCATGAACTCCCTTTTAATCTGTCACCCACAAGAACCATTAGTGTGACTAAACCAGTTTCTAACAGGCTCTACGTTGGCAATACTTGAAAGAATAAAAAAAACGCACCATTTCAGTGGCTTGGACAGCTGAAAGTAAGCCAGAGGGGAAAATCTATTCATATCTCTGAAGCTTCAATCTTTAATGGTTATTACTAAGAAAATGCACAGAACCAACCCAGGCACAAAAATGTAATTTCTATTCAGCAAACACACATGGTTGCATCTCTCTGCCCACATGCACTCTCTATAAATAGCTCCATGTCCAAACAGTTATTTTCACCAGTCATAGAAGGAATATAGTCATTTTGAAGTGTGCAGCCTCAAGCTCTGGCTCTGCTATTGAGGTTTGTAGGAATTAACTAAAAAATAAATAAATAAAAATATATTATTCAAGGTTACAGCAGCTGCTGAACAATTTAAACATCCAGCCTTTTACGTGTGGAAATAACTGATCTTTAACTAGATCTCGCTTTCACACACACACACACACACACACACACACACACTAAAAAGGCACCGTCAGGTTTTACAGGAAGAATATAAATAAAATGCAATAATACATGTATACAGAAGTTTTATGCAAGTTAGTTTTTCAGACCCAAGATGCAGGACCTTCTCTCTGACACACCACAACCCAGACCTACATCAGTAATTAAAGTCAGACTGGCAAAGAGTCAAGTCTTTTGGTGTGTCAGCTGGTGGCCCTTTCTGCTCTAAGAGGATTGAGCACCTAGTCTAGTCTATCC
>JBAMIG010000010.1:10165957-10183794 GCA_037177335.1 Kiunga ballochi | reverse complement strand
AAGAGTCAAGTCTTTTGGTGTGTCAGCTGGTGGCCCTTTCTGCTCTAAGAGGATTGAGCACCTAGTCTAGTCTATCCAGCTCTATGCTCTAATCCATTTTACCAGAGAAATTAACTTTTACTTAGAAAAAAAAAAGTCTGCTCTTTTTTGATCAACCACAATAAAAGATGGAAGTGACACTTTTTTTTCCTTTTTTTTTTTAGTCACGTGCAAGTTAAATAAATAAGATAAAAAATATGTCTATGCTGCGCATCTAAATAAAAAAAACCCCCAATAAGCGAAACTGGTATCCTACAATAGCCTGCATGTTGTCACACTCTCTAAACAAAGCAAAGAAAAATCTCTGGTCCGTTTGAAACCTAACCCAGGGTGAGCTGTATGTGTTGAACTGAGCGATCTGCATCCAGGATCTGACTGCCACAACTGGCTTCTTGTCTTGTGCGGGAGAGAAGATTGTGTCGAGCAAAGAGTTTGGTTTTCTATACCTTCAATGAAAAAATAGCAAATCAGCAGCTTAGCTTTTCCAGATTTAATGAGACAGTAAGTGTTGCTTTGGTTCATGGAGCAATGGGATTCTCTAAACCTCAACAATCATGATCAGAACATGTCTGATCAAACTTGCAACCTGCTGAAGAGATTTTGTGCATGTAAACATGGCTATGGTTATTCCCATAGAAGAGTCTGAAGTTTCCAGAATAGCCCCAGTAGAAACTTGTTCAACCACACACACCGCTGAACTGGTTTCAAACACTTTGTCCTTCCATATTTATACCAAACACCTAATATAAAGAAAAGTTTCTAAGTGCTCATTGGTACCAGATTAACTTATGGTGGCATACAATCCTGCACGCTGCTAAATAAAAACTGTACCATTTGCAGCATTTAACATCTACAGTGTGTCATATGAACCGAATGCTTATTATTAGCCCAACATCAGCTCAGGTTAAAATCAGAACGTACATCTGCTTCAAGCATGGATTGCAATCTATAAGTAGAATCAAGTACCGAGTAAAACAGGTTTTTTTCAACTCTGGTCCTCAGGGAAGACTTCCCTGTGTGTTTTATAGGTAACCCTATTTTACCACACCTGACTCAAATTAATAGGTCATTAGTAGAGTTATAGAGAACTTAACCAGCAGTTTAATGAACCTGAATTAGGTGCGCTGAGGTTAGAAGGAACCCAAATACGCAGGACGGTGTTCCCCGAGGACCAGGGTTGAAAAACACTGGAATAGTGTGTAAAACAGGGTTTTTTTTTCAACCCTGGTCCTCAGAGACCAGGTTCATTAAAACAGCTCGTTAAGTTCTCAGCAATGACTCCAATCAGACATTCATTTCAGTCAGGTGTGGTAAAACAGGGTTACCTCTAAAACACGCAGGCCAGTATTCCCTGAGGATCGGGGTAGAAAAACCCTGCATCCTCTCAAATTTATGTACATTTTGCTTCTAAATCAGTCAGATTTTGGTGTAAGATGTTTGTAGTCTTGATAGTTTTTAAAGCATTTTTTGCACTAGCTGATCCATCTGCTGTATGCCAAGTTTATTCCCGTTACCTCTTCGGTTAGTAATAAAACACTGTCAGACTGGGTTTTAACCAGCAGTAAAATTAGAAGAAATAAATACACCGCCTGGTACATGTAGAAACAGCCCTGATTTTCTCTGTAATCCTTTAAAGTGAGTGCCTGAATTATAATGGTTATGTGGGAAAAAGGGCTGGGAAAGTGGAAAAGCTAGAAGTTAGATGGATGACCAATGGATGATCAAATAAACACTGCGTCATTAAAATTGCACAAAAATTATTGTACTTTCTAAAGAAAGCTCCTTGACAGAAAATTTACATGAAAAATAAAAAGAATATTTGTTTTACACCTGTTTACAAATGTAGTGTATGAAAACACTCTGGAAGACTATTGTAATATATTTACTGTATTCTTTAATGGGAACAAAATCTGTGGATTATCACGATTATATCCCCCAACCGGTATGTTGTTGTCCTCTTGCATGCCAACACACCCTGTATGTATTCCTTAGGGGACATGAAGCCCAGTCTGCCCACACCACCACATCCTGGGAGGAGAAGAAAACTCTCCCAAAACAACAGAGATTAGTACTCATGCACATGCTATCTGGTGATTTCCAAGAAGTATAAATAACTGCCTTAAGCTGCTGTGAAAAACTGGGGTTTAGAAGACTAAAAGCAAAAAAGGACTACTTTCTTCAATCACCGTTTCCAACCATCTGCAGTAAACAGCAACTGACATCTCTCACCGTCAACACGCCCCCCCGCCCGCGCGCACACACACACACACACGAGTTAAAGCTTCTGCTGCAGTCAGACCTGAGAAGCAAGTGTGACATTGTCAGGAGGACAGACTTAATTCACCGTTCTGCCTCCATGTTCACTTTTTCGCCCGGCAACAGAAGCACAGCTGACGTTTCCAGCGCACTGCTACTTTCTGTTGGCTGGAATGGCATGAGGGATGAACCATGTGTGGATGTGTATGCTAAACAGTCTGTATATGAGATCATGAGCTGTGTGTGGTTGCTCATGTGGGCTGTGTTGTGCACATGATTGTTTTAACCCTTTAGATCTTCATTTTCCCTCAGAGGAATTTTAGCTCAGTGTTCAGGGATGAAACATCTTTGATCTGAACGGTGATCATTTGGCTTTAAAGTTATTTTCCAGAAACAACAATAATCATAAAATGCATTGGGTTTAGCCATTTCTCAATACACATTTACCAGATGTTTTCCATTTCTATTGATAGATTTTTACACATTCGTTTGTGTGGGAAATATAGTTTCTTCTACATTTGACCTTAGCGTGCTTACACCTTGACATCCAACATAACTCATCAAGCCTCCCAGATAAATACCAAGCTGTAACATTTCTAAAAACACGTTTTCCGTTTTTTATCCAAAGCGAGTGCAGCAGAGGACACTAGCTAAATGTTTGAACACTAAATTCCTCCTTGGGTTTTTCTTATAGCATGCTTCCTCACATAAACCACAGGAGCTGGTTGCATCGCTTCATTTTTTCATGTTCTTGAAACTTAGCCATTATAGTTGTTGTCAATACTGGTAGAACAGCTACTTCACTAAACATGCAGCTTTCTGGAGACCTCTCATGCATCAACATAGTGAAAATAATTACACTAGTCATCATCCAATTTGTGTAAATGCTTGTTCTGCACTTGTTTCCTAGCACTAAAGCCAATTACTTCGGCTGTAAAGCCTTTTTGCTTAACGGTCCAGAGGTCAAACCCAAACAGCAGCACCTAAAACATGCAGTCAAAAATACCTGCTTCATAGATGGAATCAAAACATAAAAAAAACTGAATTTGAAAAAGTTATTTGAAAAAGTTATTTGAAAAAGGCGGTGCTTCTGACGGCAACATGATCCGACTGGTTCTGTATCAGAAAGACATCCTAGTTTTCAGAGATAAAGCAGACTTCAGTGCTTTCAGTGTATGATTTTTTTTCAAGACTTCCAGAGCTTCAGCATGCAGTCATAAAAACAGAGTGCACCTGGATTCAAAGAAAAAGAGACAAGTCATTTTGTTGTTACCTTTTCCTGAATTTAAATCTGCTCCTTGGATACCTAGAATAACAAGGCATACATAAAAACCCAATTCTGTAAAAAAATGTCCAACATATTTCTTGTTAAATTAGTTCTTTGTGAACATTTGGCCACTGTTATTCTAATGGCTTCTCGGGCAAACAGTGGCCATCTGTCTCTATACGCTGGGCTGGAGGCATTTCGAGCAAACAGCACATGTTCAGTCCATTGCTTCCCTCATTCAGGACGACCCTGACTGAACCCACTTTGTTTGAGTGACGTCAGTGACGAGTGGACAGCAGCTGTCTATCTGGTGGGCAACACTCATAACAACCTCACCAGATTACACAAAGAAAAATAAGAAACCTTATCTTCATAACTTTACAGTTAGTTGATAAAGATTAAAGTCATGACTTTAAAAAAAATTACAAGCTTGTAAGCAGCATTTTTATCAATTTACTGCTGAAGCTAAATAGTCAAAAGTAGGTAACCAGTAAAAATAAAGTGATTAAAACTTTCTAAATGTAGTATTTCTAGAGATCGACTGTTTCAATAGAGTTAAACATGGACAACTGGAAAAGCTTTTAATGAAGGAACTTACTGGTCTGGCAGTGAACTCCTTCAAAGCCTGGTTGACATTTGCAGATGTACTCATTGAAAACGTCGCCTCGTCTGGATTGGCTTGTCACCTCACAAATGCCATCATTCTTACAGGGATTAGGGTGGCACGGACCTTTGATATGAGAGAAGAAATATTTTTTAGTTTTCCATTAAAAAAACATTTTTCATATCAATATAATTTAAAAACACAAACATGTCGCCCGTTTCTGTTTTCTGAAAAAAAGGAGTCTAATTTTTCGTCCTCGAGGGCAAAACTCACCACTCTCTGTGTCATTGCAGGTTTCTCCAGAAAAGCCATCGGGGCAGATGCAGATGAATGGAGCCCCAGTCCCAGTTACACAAGTTCCCCCATTACTGCACACATTTACCTCACAGGGGTCACCTGCAGAAATGGAGAAGGGGTAATAAGTTGGGAACAGCTACATCCGATGTGGGCTGCAAGGGGACCACAAGAGTCGCATAGAGTCAAACTGCATTTTATTACGAAAGAGGAAATACTTTTATTAAAATCAGCTGAGAAACAGCCAGGGAAAGAAAAAAAAAATCAAATAGACAAAAGACAGCCTTTAAAGATTTCTATATTAACTGTATAATTAGGGCTACATTATAAAAACAGCCACCAAGGCTTTTGTAAAGGGACACTGGTCCCCTGACCCCTCTAGAACCATCCCTCTCTCTTTGACGTTACCAGACCACATTTATGATGTGAAGACATGTTTTAAGATGTGCAGGAAGATCTAGAATGAGTTAACATTTTAAACTGAATGTAAAAATTAACTGATTTACTATATTTATACTCTAGAGCCATTTCTGAATGACTAACAGCCAGCCTGTTGCAGGTTGAGTGGGAAGGTCTGAACAGCTGAGTAAGCCATCACTACACTGTAAACAACAAACACTGGATGCTTCCACCAGCATGCAACTTCTGCATGACCTGAATCTGAAAACCTCTCTGGGCACAAAAGGAAAACCAGCAGGAGCTGCATTTAAGGGAGAAAAAACATGGTGGGGGGAAAATGGACTAAAACGGTTTTCAAAACAAAGATTGTTTGTTGTTCTTGATGGAAGTTTTTTTTAAGTTTAATTTTATGTAAATTTTAAGTTTCTGTTTTTTTGTTTGTTTTAACATGCAAGCAGCTTGTTTTAGAAGAGCCACCCTTAAAGCTTTATATTTTAACCACATTAATCCCAATTTACTGCGGTTGGAATGAATTTAGCATAGTTTATTTAATTATAATCCTAAATACTAATTTTTGTTGGTATAAAAGCCAGACATCTTTTAACACCCTAGAAGCCGGGGGCCTTTTTAACCCAACACTTAGATGATTGTAAAGAAAACTGAGGTTAGACCCCCCCCAACTGTGAAATTGTGTTTTACACACCACAGGCTAAAAAGCAGCTCAGACACCATTAGGTCATCATAGGGAAAGGCTACGGCCAAAAAGAGCATTTCGGAGCCCTATTGTTCCATTCTTTTTTAAATCGCATTACTTCTTCCTGCAAACATTATTTTAACCTTTTAAAAATATTTGAGGATCCACGCACTCCGTTTAGTTTATTTTAATGCCAACTCTGACCTGCAGTCAATCGCTACACAAACATGATTTGGAAAAAAATTACATTCCCAAAAAATTGTAAAGTAGTTCATGGTTTGCATTTAGAAGTTCTTTTTTTAATCACTGATAAATAAAAAAATAAATCGGATTACTATTCATAGAAAATTAAGGACATGTCTGGTCCATCTGTACACTGATAAAAGAGCTGCTCTGCAAACATCCTGCCTGGCTGTTTATCCACTCAACCTTCCTATGAGTGTCGAGTACTTTCACTATTGTATCCAGTTTCAAGGTCCTCTCGTTCTCTCACATGTTGTGGGAGTCTTAAGCAATTGTCTTCCCCGGCACATCCTAATCTAAAAAGTTTATCTTTGGGAAGGAACGCAACCTCCCTTCCTGCAGGCAGACAGTTCTCTTAAAAAAAAAAAAAAAAAAGCAGAAGCTTAACATTTAAAAAAAAAAAAAAAAAAAAAAAAAAATTTCTGGAGAAATGTGAATGATAAATATTGAAACAATAAATAAATAAGAAAATTGCAGATAACGATATCATTTGTCTATGGCTGTAAATGTCATGTGTGCTTGGTCGTCATGAGACTAATTGAGCTCAAAGCGTCAGACATGGAACAATCAAACCACCAAAACTTCCATGAAATTCCCAAAAGGATGCAAAGTCATGGTTGTATAAAAATCACAAGCAGAATGGAAAGAAATGTGCAAATTTCATGTTATTACTATTCTCTTTTAGGTGCATTTGGAGATGAAAATGTTCAAGGCTCAAACACACAAAATGAAGTGAAGTACAAACTAAGAAAATATGCTAGTATGTGATGCAATACTTTGCTTTTACATCACAGTCTGGTCCCATTTCAGAGGAAAACATTTGTTTATCATCATCTGCTTTAATTAGCCGACAGAAAACAACTTTATTTTATGGTATGTCTATATTTCAAGGTTTTTAAACTTGTTTTAGCACAGAAAACTTAAGTTAAAGTGGGCTTTAGTTTAACATCTAAATTGTTATTAAAATGGGAATGTTTGAAAAAGCTCAATTTGCACAAATAACACTAAATATATTTTGTAATTTCAATTAAATACATGTTCTCTGCCCTACTACAAAATAAAAAACATAATAATACAAGACAGTTTGCTGTACCATTGTACACCATCTGATTTACCCACCAAAAACAAACTATAACTAAAAGTAATGCTTCAGTAAAATTATACCAGCATAAAAGGTATGGTGCCCTCAGAGGCCACAGTGACAAATGAGAGAGTTATGCATAGTTGTGTTTGGCAGGAATGGGCATTTCCAGAGGGTATTGTGTTTTCTCACTGCTTATGAGTCATGGTCTGTGCCTTTCCCATGATGCTTCAGCTCAATATTGAGGCTCAAATACCAGACCAAAAGCGGAAAGCTGCTGCAGCCAGTTTTCCATAATGATTTCAGTCCCCACAGCAACCCAGCAACCAGGAAGTGCATGCCATTCTGCAGATATGTGAACAGATAATAGGAAAGGAAATAAGTCACATCTGGAGTTCTATCAGATTTCTTGAAAACTTATCAAAATAGTTCAAATATTTTAACTGGGGTAATTAAATAGAGAAAACCACACAGGTTTATATCTTGGCACATTGCTGCAGGGAGTCGCTTTTGGCTTGAGTAATTGCAATAATGCTGCCAAGTGAATTAAATTAAACAGAAAACTATGAACACATTTAGTGTTAGTGTTCACAGAAGATGCAATTGCAGGTAACAATGGAGGGTGAATCATGATGATGGACCTCAAGGGAATATATAAAACCAATTTAAAAGATAGGTGCAGTTCGTGTTGAAAATGAGCAGAGGCAACTGGTCTTTATGACTCCAAATGTGACATGAAGTATCCATACATGTGCTAATACCTAACAATATACAAAAGTTTAGAAAGATTTATTGCTATCTGAAAATGTTTGTTTTACACAATAAAAAAATCTGGATTCACAATTTGCAACATTTCCTCTATCATTACGCTGGGGGGGGCTCAGAGCCCAAACAAAACCCATCCACGTCTGTAGCATAAAGTTAATTCATGCTAATCTACAATTTATACAGCATCATTTTAATTAGGAAATTAAACAGTTTGATTGTATTTATCTGATTTACATGGTGACATGTTATTGCAACTCTATTCTCATCATACATACGCGGGCAGACAGAGTTAGTGGACAAAGCCTGTCAGAAAACACATCACACAACTTAAAATGAGTTTTGTTTGTTTTTTCTCCCAGGGAGGTGCCAATGGAAACAGCTTACCTCCAGCAAGGAGTATTTCTCCTGCTCTGGTGCAAGTTCACCAGGATAAGTCAACAAGTCATGATAACATTAACTATTAAAAACAGCTGACAACTATTAACTTGGTCTCTTTTTTATCCCACATTTTGGGGTCAGCATGAAGTCACCAGAAAATGTATTTCTCCCCCAAACAAAGTCATAGCAAGGTGACATTTTATAAAAAATCATAAGTATGTGCAATGTAAAATCTGGAAGGTAGAACTGAACAGTTATGTATCATTTATTTTTGGTATCTTAGTAGTATTCTATACTTGACCGTATGGCTGTGATTGATGCCACAGGTAAATTAAGTAAAGAAAATCTACATTTACACAATTTTTCTTTAAGCCAAGTTCCTTATCTTCCCTATTTTACTACAAGCTGCTAAATTTACTAAAAGCTGTTGAATACTATATCATATCCATTGTCTTAATTTTTAGATGGCACAAAACATTTAAAATGTTGACATTTGAAGCAGGAATCTAATAACGACGCATTAATAGTTTCATGCCTCTAACATAAGCCTGGAAGAGATGCGCATCAGGCCTCCACAGACCTACACAGAACATATTGTAGTGCCGCTGCAACAGAAGCTACGCAGAATCCACACCAGTACAAATCTAGCTTAAGAGGACCAGAGGCCAACAATCTTTACAGTGGTTTGTTCTAAATGGAACCAGTAAGCACACAGGAGGAAATAAAAAACAGTGACAGCATGCTGGCATGGGAAGCTGGGTCATCCTAGCAGAGAGGCCTGTACATCAGTGCTTGTTAGTAAAGCCTGAAAACAGAATAAACTGACCCCTGCACTGTGTCATGCACAGACTGGCATGCTGGGGCGTACAAGCCAACAGGCCACTGTGAAACTCAGTGTACCAGAAAGCCCAGGAAAGGTTACATCACATGCAAACATAGCCCTTTCTTTCTCAGACCTTGTTGAAATAGTTAAAGTTGGAGTACATTCAGGGGCCTTAAAATATCCAGCTAGTAAAACAACCTGCCACTGAACTGATTTACTGACTACTGGAAGTGTGTGGGGAAGAAAACCTTAACTGGAAATACAATATGAAGTCGACTGATCACAGCTTGGGTGAAATTGAACTTTTTTTTTTTTTTTAATAATTTGAGATCAGCAGGACTGCAGCTGCAGGTAAGCTTTTGGTGATCTGCAATTGCTACTCATGAACACAGCCATCTGCTCCAAAAGGCTAAAAATACACACTGGAGTCATGCTCCCCCAACAACCAACACAACTCTGTTTACTATGTAGGTTCGTGACTGAAAACAGAGTAAAATCCTTCAAAACTGAGTGGTCCCACTATCAGCCATGTTTTTCCTCTGATCTTATATAAACACAAAGAGCGTATGGAAACATGGCCTGCCATATTCCTCCTTGGCTCAGTGTTTAAGCTCACAAGGCATTGTGTAAAATATTAAAACGGAGCAGATTGATAAGTGGGGCGACAGAAACTAATAAAGTAGCTCAAATTAGATTATGCTCCACACTGCGATGAAACATTGATCAATGGAGTTATTCAAAATTTAGATGGAATAAAAATAAAAAAGGAAAAAAAGGGATGGGGGTAAAGTGACAAAGTCATCAGCATGGATGAAGAGGACATACTGAAGAGAATATCCAATAGAGGCAGATGGTAAAAGCCGAATTTGTCAATAGACAAATGAATAAATAAGAGTCACAACACCTCCTAAAGCAGGGATGGGCAACTAAGGCCATAAAAGGCCATAGTCCATTCCTGCTGCAACACACCTGATGCACATCAGACTTTAATTAGCAGACTTGTTTTAAGAGCTTTACATCAAACTCTGCACATGTTTGCTAATTACCCACTGATTTGAGTCAGGTGTGTTACAGTAGTGAAATCCTTAACACTTGCAGGACAGCAAACCCTCAAGGACTGGAGTTACCCATCTGTCTAAACATTAAAAAGATAACATATTGCTCCATGAGAATGCTGAACATTTTGGTAACAGAATTAAATCCTATTAGCATTGTTTTCAGATCCTTTTTGGTTATATATTTTTTACATTCTGTAGAGGCTTAAACTTGGTGGAAATTGTATCCAAATTTCTTTTTTCCAGAATTGCTTTGCTTTCAGAGCAATACAGCAGTGTGTGCGGCAACTCTCGTGCAAGAACAGGCTAAACATTTTGTGAGATTATATTAGATGCCTCAGAACTTGGAGCTCATCCAGTAAATCCTTCTTAAAACAGAGACATAGAAAGGTTTATGCATAACTTAGCAAGTCATCCAAATGTATAGAAAAAATACATTTATCCCATTAGCAGGTACTTTACATGATACTGATGAGGTGTGACCAGTAGACATATCAATCTTTAACCCACAAATTTATAGCAGTTTGTGCCTAACTACCAACATGCAGAAATTATACATAATTGCACACTTAATCTATCCCATTAGTCCAGCATCAGGATATATTTAGCCTCGTTCACTCAGCGATCTAAAGTGGTCCTGTTATAAGGTCTGCCTCAGCCCTGACAGACAGAATACATTTCTCCACTCGGCAGCGAACAGCAAAACAACCAAGCTGTAAATCTGCTGAACCAAATCAGTTGAAGCATTTTCTCAGCTTAAAAAACAAACGCACTGTAAACCTTTTGCAGGACAAAACCGCAACAAGCCTGCAGAAGACAGGTCCGAGTGAGCTCTATTATGGATGATTCAGGAAATGTGACTAATCACCACAGAGCCAGAACAACCACACCTTTTCAACAAAACTTTCAGTCTACAGGAACAAACATGTTTTCAAAAACATCGTAATAAGAGGCCTAAAACCACTGCAAACATGTGAGCAATAATGCATGATCCAAGGAGGAACTAAAAGAAAATAATTTAGCCACTATATTATTAAACTATGCAAAAGGAGAAGACTAATAATAATAATAATAATAATAATAATAATAATAAAACTATTTGAGCTTGTTTTAATCTGCTTATGAAGTGTCAAAGAACTACTTCCATTAAATGTAATTTAGGACACTGATTTAGAGGTTTGTTTTATTGTTTCTACATTACATACTTCATATTTAAAGAAACTAACAATATACTTTAACTATCAATACTGAGCTGTTTCCTGACAGAGGGGCTATCCAATAAGAAATTCAAAACTTGGCAAAGTTATTAATATTACCCAAGTCAGAACATTTTTATATCCTAGAAAAAAAACCTATAGCATGCAAGTCCTTTTCCTAGTTTCTGAACAGAAATAAAGCAGTCCATTTTACCTTTTGCACACTGACCTAAATGTATTTGATGCATATAAATGCAAACAAAGCCACGCACCAGATGCATGAGGTTAACATGGAAGTATAATAGCCTGCTTCTTTTCTTTAAAGGGGTCAGTGATCAAAACTGCCTTTAGGCACTGATTCAGCAACCCTACTTTCTAACATAAAAACGTCAAAGAAGCAACAGAATATCGTCTTTTTAAAGATAAAGCCTTTGTTAAACATACGTAACATACTTTAACGTACAGTTTCTGAAACAAATGGCGTTTCCTTCTGTTTTGGAAGTGCGACTCACATATTTTACGCAAGTTGTTCAAAGGTCGGTTCAACTTGTGTGCACCTTCACGTGCACACCGTTCCGTTACTTCGGTGATGGACGGACACTAATGACAGACTGCAAATGAATCACCACATATCAAACCTAATAAGTAGTCGACCAAACATAACAGCGGTGTTCAGTAACTTATAACATATAAGTAACATATAAGAAGAATGAGAGAGAGAGAGAAAAAAGCGACGAAACAGGAGTCAACTTCAAAGATAAACGTCCGTAACTCAACAAAAATATCAACAGTCCGGGATGGAAAAGGTAGATTTTTTTTAAACCCACATAGACAACTTACCTTTCGCCCCAAATACAAAGCAGGCTGTAAAAAGTTGCAGCCAAAAGACAAAACGCGCCCGCTTCTCCATTACTGTTGTTTTTTGTCGATGTTCGTTATGTTAGGAGGGTCAACAGCGATATGGACGTTGTTGTTGCGGTGGCTCGAGCACTAAAACTCCCAAGCTGCAAGCGTAGAAGAGATGCACGTGCGCGTCACTCTTCAGCCAATCACAGCCTGGTATTTAATTAAAACCCCGCCCTCTCTTTCCCTTTTGTTGTCAGAAAAAAATAGTCCGCCAAAAGCAATAATTTAGCTTTAAAACACAAAAGTGGTAAATGTATTGCATTAGTTTCACAAATATAACTTAATATTAGTCACCAGAGACAAAGATAATAACAACCCAGCTTTGGCGTTTATAATAATATGCATCATTTATCATTAGTAACTCGATTTATTGTTTCCATGAGATATTTCAAACGGTTGGTCAAAAATAAAAGTAGGCTACTGAATAAAAAAATAAACAAAAAAATAGACCATTTTTATTCAGGATGTCCACCTTCCAGAGGCAAATAACAATCCACTTACATGTAATTTATTGAACCAAGCAGACTATATCAACTTCTTGAATCTCTGATATGACTCATGGCATTATGGGCTTGTTAAGAAGTTGTGATGAAAATTCCTATAATGGCTCCATGCATGCATGAGATCATCTGAATGCAGACTGAGGGCAGTGTTTTATTAAAGAATAAAAGCTCATATGTGACACTTTGTTAAAGTGAGATTCAGCATTGGGTCAGAGTTGATTCTTGTGCCATCAGGGGAAGTGTGTATGGGCCAAAAAGCTGTTTTAAACATTTAACCTTTTATATTTTCATGCCTTTAACTCTCATTTAGCCTTTCCCCCCAAAATGCTTAAAATCTTTCCATTTTAAATGACATAACAGTACAGTTACATTGTTTGTACTATGAAAAACTCACATAAATGTTGGCTTGAGATATATCTTGGAACATTTAACACCCTTGCTTTTCAATAGGCTATAGACAGAGAACTCAACACTTTGACTGAAAGGGTTAAACTAACCCTTGGGTAACCTAGTAACAAGCCAAAGTAATTTATATAAAGCTCAAAATGATTTCCCACTTGGTAGAGAAAAGCGGCTGTATTTTGAATTGTCTACATACTGTTCTACCTTTTTAGCTGCATGTTGCAGCTGCAATGTTATACATTTACATTAAAGCTCATTTTAAAGCATGTCATGCTACTTTTTATTTCTATTCATTCATTAATTAATCTGTCATGCTTAAAATGCTTCTATTTGATGACACGAGGAACATAGAAATAAAGAATTAAATAAAATGTTTACCTTTCTAATGGGAAGGAAGGGAAATCCTGTAAGGCAAATGTTAATCTGCACCTAATTGAAACAGTAACACTTGATATGAAAAGGTTCTAGTTTGTTGAGTTAAATCAACGTGAAGCTTTTCCCAAATTTATCATGTTAATATGTTCTGAATTACTACTTTTGTCTAAACTTAGTCAAATTTCAAACCACATAGAATAACCTGTAAGCTTTCACTGTGGACATAATAATAATACAAAACTGTGAATCTTAGTTTCAATTTGCGATATTTTAGCCAGTGATTTGACCCTTCCTTTACAGGCTTACTTTTTGAGATGTGATGTGTCCCTTTAAGTGTTTGTTTTTTTGTTTTTTTTTTAGAAATGAGAACCTACTCGTGGCATCAATTGAGGCTTAATGGTTTGTTGATAAAGATAATCACAGGTTGCAACTTTCTTTTGTTTCCAACTGGTCAGAAAAAAAGTGTTTACTGAATCTACAGTTATGATTTTAGCCTTGATAGTGAATCCCAGAAATCTTACCTTTCTATCTAACATCTTACCTAACATCTTTAAGTTGTCTTGTTTTGTTAAATGCCTAGGATCATAGTGTACTTTCAAAGACCTCATATCTGAGCGCTTTTCTCATTTCTGTTGTATTTTCTGAGAAAGAAGAAAGAAAAAAAAACTCCTATCAAAATGAGGCATCAACTCAGTTTTAATACTGTAAATATCTTCACTTTCAGTTCACCTGATGGGCTTTTTTGGGAAAACAAATTATCATTCCTCTTTTTTTAATAAAAGACAGAAGTGAAATAAGGCAAGGTGGAATAATTTAATTTCTAAGACAGAAGTGAAACTGTGCTGACACGCACAAGTTAAACATTTATGCATTTATGAAGTCTGTGCCAGATTGCTTCTGTATCACTTTCTTTCGAAAATAATACCTGTTCTTCTGGTTTTGAGTTTACAGGATCACACTACGCTCTGCTTTCAGGATCAGGATCAAACAGACTTCTGTCTCATTGAATTCCTGCTTCACCATCATCTTTTAATATATAACTTGTTTCTCTGGCTCAGATGTTTCAAAGGTTAGTCATGTGAAGAGGCTTTGTTGGAATAAAGAGGAACATTGGAGGATTATCTGCCGTTGTGTGATACCACACCTAAACCCTGATAAATGTCAAACTTCCCAGATAGGGAAGGAACTTATGGTTTTGCTAGCACACAGTGTTCTTCCTTTATTCAAAAATTAATTAAAAAGATTCAATGTGTGACATATTTCACACAGATATCCATCTGATTTATATAGGTGATTTATCTGAAATGCACCTTTAGTTTGGTCAAATTGTGGGTTTGAAACAAACTAATTTAAAATGTGTTTCTGATCTACAAAATTATTTATTGTGTGTGATATACTTTTGATAAGTGTTGTGCAATCTTTTTTATATTTAACTTACAAGAAACGTTTAACTTTTTATTAGTCCCATCATGCGAGCTTTTACCAACACATTGCATGCTGTTACATAGCGCCACCCTGTGGTGAGATGATTTACTACAGTTCACATTGCTTTTTGTGTTTAACTGCTTTTATCTATATTCAGTCTGGATTTTAAATGTCTTTTAATTGGTGATTTACAATTGCTATATTGTTACTTTTATTTGGTGAATCTGCAACCCTGTTTCCAAAAACAAATCTGTAAAATAAATTATAAATATTGCTCTTCAGATGGAAACAATTTTAACATTTGTTAAGCATTACACATATCTCCTCCATTGAACAACAAGAAAACAGTGCTAATAATGGATTGTATGTTAGAACAACATTTTAAACATTAAGTTTATAACTTTTACTTGTTTCAAGAGTGCCACAAGAATCTGAGAACTAATATGACCAATAAAATACCACGTTTTTTGTTTGTTTGTTTGTTTTCCTAAAAAGAACAAAAAAAACTTAGTTATTCATAGTTTGGGGTTTGTAATATTCTTGTTTTCAGTGAATGTCAGGTTTGGCCTTACGGGTAGAACAGTTTGTAATACATACAGGACATTAAATTTCTTTAAAAGTTCATTTTACTTTTTCATTTCATTCAATAAACCAAAAGTACTATTTCAAATTCAACATAAAATCTTCCAGCTAAAATGAATAGTAGTGATAGAATAAAAATATTTTATTTTCTGGTCTATATTCATAAAAGATCATTGACAAAGATATGTATACTTTGCAGGAAACAACTTTTATTATGATATTACTCATGCTGCAACTTTAATACATTTATAGATGGTTTAAGCTATTAATCAGTTTGCATAACTTTGATCTTACTGTTCTGCACTGAGGAGGCGTCAGTCTGACCTCAGGGCGGGCAGTTACTGTAAATTAGGGTTATTTTATTAAGGAAGTCCCAAACTGTCGGGTATTTTAGTATAATCACACAAATGTCATTTTAGGGTCATGGAAAAGTTATTTTTGAACACATCTTATTGTATAAATTTACAAAATAGATACAACATTCAAGTAACATAAAGAAATACAGCAACCGAGCTTTTGAAAAGGGATAGTTTCCCATTGTTACTTTAGATTCCGGTACAGAAACTTAAAATCTGAGCTTTTCGGGAGGTCCCTGAAGGCATCCTAAGTTCGCGGCTGGTCAGTCAGCTTCTCCGCTCCAAACAGCTGGTGTTGAGACGGAGCTCAAGTAGGTGTGTGTTTAGCAAGCAGACTCTTCCTGACGGACTTTTTTACACCATGGTAAGCCAGGAAGTGTCCTCTTTTGTCTACTTTAGAAAAATGTAATGTCGGTAACGTACTTGTATTATTAAGTCCATGTCCGTGTTTGTTGAAGTCTAAACTTCGGACCCCTGCTACCTGGAAGACAAAGCAACTTGTTTATGCTAATTTCTGCTAGCGGAGCTGTTTGTTCTAATAACATCTTGAGCTAGCCCTTTAAGAGCAAGTCAGAATCATTTTCTAGCAAATTAATTTTTAAGTTTGTGTTTATAGTCTTAATATTGTGTGTGTTTTCCAGATGTTTTACTTGTTACATAATAGTTGTAAAGTTGACTGACAGTTATATGGTTTTCAGCTCTAAGAGGACACAGATACTATTTTCTTCCTCAATTTCAGACAGGTGAGTAAAACTGTTGGTTAATACTTTCACGTAAATCCTCCAAAACAATTTCCTCATAATAAGTTACTTATTAATTGGATGTGTACTTTGAACTGAAGAAATTATGTAACATTTTATGTGGAAACCACACAACCCTGTACAACACTGTTATATACATACATTTGTTTACTTGTTTGTTTGCCAGGTTCAAAGCTGGCAAAATAAGTTGGAATAAATATATAATTAAAGTATTACTGTTGTTACAGGACTTTTAACACAACCACAATGACTATTCTGGAGGATAGTGGCGTTCACACCTTCGGTTCGGAGCTGCCAGCCATGTTTGATGGTATGAAGCTGGCAGCAGTGGCTGCTGTCCTCTATGTCATTGTCAGATGCTTGAACCTAAACAGTTCAACAGCATTGCCAGAAATAATCTACCAGGACACGCTGCTGAGCCGGTACCTGCTCAAATCCTGCCCAATGATGGCGAGAGAGTGAGTTTTACATCTTTATTTTCTGTTCTGTCTCAGATATTTATACGGTTGCACATACACAGATCAGCCACAACACTGAAACAACAACACTAGTATTATGTTAGACCTAGTCACGCCACCAAAACAGCTCTCACCCATGGGAGTAGGGACGGGGATCATAATTTGTTGCACATGGGGGACTCACTCTGTTGGGAGGCGTTTCTGCCATTAGAGATGAGAGTAGTTTTCTGTTTCCAAAGGTTTTCTTTTAAAGACTTCAACTAAAAGGATAAAAACCTGTGTCAAGTCTGTGGTTTCAAAGTGGTGGTTAAAATATCTATTTATGAAGTTTATCTAATAATGAGTCGTAAGAAAAATGTCTTAAGACTCTACATAAGAGGGGTGAAAACAAGTCAGGGTGCCTGGAAATGACATTTTAAAGGTGAACTTTTATACATTGAGACTGCTGTTAGGGGTAATATTAGAATATATAATAAAAAGGAAAAGTTGAATGTGTTCTAAAACTTCCTTAAAAGTGAAAGGATTACAGTATAACTTTCAGAAGTAGCCCGTTTGGATGCCACACATCACAGATTTAGGTGATGTCAGCAGCAGCTAGACAGGTATTAAGCGGCTCACCTTCAGCAAACTGAGTGACTCCATCTCTTTTATTTATCTCTGATGGAATATGTCTGATAAAGGTAGTAAAATTTACATATAAATGTTTATATACCTTGTTTTATCACATAATATTCATGCTGTGAGCCATTAGGGCCTCTAGTATGTTTGCCATTTATCATGGATGATACTGTTTCACTTGAATCTTTTAACTTGACGGCCTTTTATGGTAAATTGAAAATAAGGAGCCATCTCAGGCAGTTGGGCTATGGAAGCTGAATCTGAAGCTGAAAAAAAATGTTTTGAAACCTTTTGAAAATGAAAAACCTCTTTACTGAAACATCCTCAGGGTTGCAATTACAGATGAGTTATATA
>JBAMIG010000010.1:10135666-10155548 GCA_037177335.1 Kiunga ballochi | reverse complement strand
TTTAAGTTATCCGACCACTTTTTATTTACTTATTATATACATTAAACAGTTTATACAGCTGTTATTTGTGAGTTTGTTACCAGATTTAGTGAGAAGCAGCATGGATATCCTGAGTCTATGAGCTCTCTTACCTTCTGAACTGTTGAAAATTACCCACACAAGAGAAATTTCACAATAACCAACCTTTATTGTTTAGATTTGACATGTTAAGCGTTGAGGAGCAGCAGGGGATAAAATCCCTGAGGCACATCTGAGTAATAACACCAGAAACGTGAGCAGCTCAAATGAAGGGAAGTCATTTCACAATGTTAACAGTTAAAAACTGCAGTGAAGGATCCGTCTCCCTCTTCTGGCTGTGAGGAACACCAGCTGTTCTGCTAAATTATTATATCTATTCACCAATAGTGACCATTTCTTTATTTCAGACAGCATCTCTTATGATTATAGGTTTATTCCTTAGTTTTTTTTAACTACTCTACCACAGATCATCTCTTACAGACTTTCATTTTAACTGCAGATTTTAATGTCAGCAGATTTTTAGTCTTTGACAGTGAATAAGTTCTTTATATAAAAAGCATTGTGTTGTACTTGTGAATCCTTACATGGTTACGATGATAAAGATAAAGTTTCATGTTATTTTAGTGCAAACACAATGAGAAAACTGCACTTTGAATAACTCCATAAACATCAAGGGAGGAACAAGCATCAAAGCTTTTGGGGGAACATTTCTGATTTAACTATCATGTTTTACATGTTTAAGAGTAATAAGTTATAGTATTTATTTTAGGTTAAACAGCTTTATGCATGAAACAAGATAAATACAAAAAGATATGTTCAATTATTGTTCCTTTTCAACTCTGCTGTAAAATACTTCATTCACATCACTCATAAATAATCTAAATCTGCTCTTTTTCCCTAAAAGTACGACATATTTTCCCTTAATGACTCGCTATCTGGGACGATATCATCTGGCCAATAATCATCCTGCATGTAATGGTTTGACGAAGCAAAGCTGGGCTCAAGTGGCGAGTCATCATCTTGCAGCTTTCTTTGCAGCTCCTGCTCCCATTCACCCTCCACCAGTTTGTAGAGATCGAGGGAGGCCATGGCATCCTCCACTGAACAATGACCTCTCCTTCCAACCTGGACAGAGAAACGAGCAGGGTCAGCCTGAACACTTAACCAAATCCCTCCACGGGGAGAAAATGTAAAAAGGACATGAAAACGACTTCTAGACTCATTGTCAAGTATTTAGACTATTTATCCATCTTTGTTTTTCTAACAGGTGTGATCACGCTCACAACACTTACCTGAATTTTCCTGTCCAGCAGCTTACTGGTCAAAGTTTTAAGGGAGACGCGGCGTTGGTGAGAGAAACCAGCTAACTGGCCGAGTAGATGTCTTGTACTTGTGTCTCTGACCATGTGACATGGATGGAGGATGTCAAGCACTTCAAAGTCATTGTAGATGGAATGACCCACAACCACTTTGCCTCTAAGTATACTAACAATCTATAAGAGAGGCACAAATCACTGTTAGCTAGGAATCAATTATCCTATTTCTTCCAATACTCCAATAGCTTCCTGTTATATATGCTCTGCAGCCTCATTTTAAGATTATAACACACAAGGTTGGTCAAAAACATTTGAGCAGCAACAGCTTTTTCTGTAGCCTTCATCATCATCATGTGATGCTTCTGATGAAGACTACAGGAAGTAGCCAAAAACATATCAAGCAGGTAAATAAGCTAGCTTTATCTTACTAAAAGACCCTTAAAAACAGTTTAATTAAGGAAGACAGTGGTATTTCTACTGTTTTATTATGTAACAGACACAAGCACAAACACAGCCTGTGCTAATAGTCATTGAGGAACTTCAGAAGCAGCAATTAAGTGAGCAGTACCTACCTCCTCTCTGGCCTGAACGAAAGGTGTGGCATCGCGAAGATGATGCTTTCGGATCCCGCTCCAGCGAGTTCTGAAGTCAGTTATAGGTTGACATGGTCTGATGTATTTATCATACAGGATATTACCATGATAGTCCAGAATGCTACAGCGGGCCACCTCACTGCATCTCCCACCAGGTCCAGTCCCCACCATCTCACAGTCCAACGCCACCACTGATGTAAAGCATGAGCTGATGCACGGTGAACTCCGGCCACTGGCTGGAGGACTAGCTTCTGAGCAGAAACCACTGTCAATCTCCCAGTTGTCTCCAGGAACTATTAATAAACTATTCTGATCAAGCAAATGTGCAGGGGGTTTGTGTTCATCAACATCCACACTTTTGCTTTCCCAGGTCAGAGGACATTTTTTTTCCAGGTCTGGGTCACTCAGTTTAGTTCTTTTTACTGAATCCATGGGTTCACACGCGGTGTCTAATCGTTTCATATTTCGGTTAGAAATTACTGGCTGAAGTTGGCGTTTCTTCCTGGCTCTTGCATTCTCCATGGCTCTAATCAGAACAGCCTTTTAGCACAGATGCCTAGAAGTCTCCCAGAGGAGGCTTTAACAGACCTTTTTAATGGGAAGTCCACCTTTGCATGTCAATACTGGTTTTGCAGTCATCTGGGGAAAAAAATGAATTTTTATTTTATTATTTTACATAAACATTTTCCTTATGACAATAAAACAGCAGGGTAAACAGCTATGTGACACACTGATGTGTGGCTATAAAACACCATTAAAAATGCCTGTTTATACCTTCTTATGCTAGCTAGTTAGCTACCTTAAAAGTTGTTTAATTGAATACAATGAAATAAGGATAACGGGGTTTTATACTTGAATAGAACATTTATTAAATGCGACAGTTTTTCCAGGTTTAAAAAACGGATTTAACTTCAAGTCATCAAATTACTATTCATAAGTAAATATAACGTGTTTAGCTCATTAATTTGAAGTTGAATTAAAACGACGGTCTTAAATGTTTGAGGGGAAAGCCGATTCAAGATGTATATTAAATCTGACTTCGTCAATGGTGACATTTATTTATATCATCCAGAAATTTCCACGGAATTTGAGATGACGATGTTTAAAACCTGGCGACACGTAATTACCTAAGAATAACATGTTAGATAGGCCCAGACACCATTTTTAATTTTTCTCTCTGTGTACTAAGATACATGTTTGTACATCTTTTAAAATTGTGATATTTATAAACGAATCACATTTAATTTAAAGAAGCTACATGTCTTACCTTATTGAGCAGCACGTGTCGGCACAAAGTGATCATGTCCGGGCAAGTTCTCCTTATCGGTCGGCTATTGGCTCAGCCTCTTCTTCTTCACTTAATTTGTGCAAACTCAACGGCCACAAAAGCAAGAGTCGCCCCCTAGTGGTGGACTCGGATAAAATAATAATTGCGTTGTGCAACTTAGGCAGTTCATTTTGGAAATTTTAATTGTGTCAGTATCACAGACGATCCACATAAAACTTGAGTTTATGTGATATATATATATTTCCAAGGAAATATAAAATCATATTATATATACATTTCTATATATATTAAAAATTACACCCATTATGTTGCTATTTTTTTCATCAAACTCGAATAAATCAATTTAGAGGCATGTTTGGTTTGCAATTCATTTACAAAATTGCAAGAAATCTTATTCTAATGTAACGTTATGTTACATAAGCTATAATATCGATACCTTTAGTTTCAAAGGATAGTTAATTTCCTATTCATTTTTATGTTTTACATAGTACAATATATATATATATATATACACACACACACACACACATTAAAATAAGGTTTAGAGTATAACAAAATTACAGACCAGCGACAGAAAAATTTTAAAAACAGTTTCGGTTGATATGTACATATGCTGTAATTGTAGTAGGTCATTGCCATAGGTCCACATGCATGGCAGCTGCAATATTTGCCATTATTACCCCCTACCTCTGATAGGGAAAACTGAAGTATCCGCTCTACATCAGGCTTTTTTAAAAAGGAAAATTCTAGCAGATGAAAAGACGCATCTAGTCATTTACCTACTGACGGCCACTGTGCATTCACGTTTTTTGACATCTGAAGTAATTTCTGCCATGTTGTCTGTAACCATCAATAACTCTTAAGACAGTACAATTTACACTTTTTTTCCAGCCAACGAACCTGAAGATATGTTTGGGTGCAGAATGCTTCTTGTTTCCTCCTTTAACAGATATAATTCTTAAGTCTTTCAACTCTTATCGTAACAACAAAGAGGATCAAATTGTAAAGGTTATTTTGGTTTTGTGGGCCTTTTTATTTCACAATCCTTCCAAATGTACAAAAACAAAGACCAGTTACAAACAAGAAAAAAAAAAAAGAAAAAAAGAAAGACATCCCCTTTGACGAAAAACCCGAAATGACAGATTACTGGAAATTTGTATCAAACCAAGGTGCATCAGTCTGAGGTGTATTAGACAGACCAGAGGAAACTAATCTTTTAATTTATTTTCTCAAAAGCCGTCCCCACTTCCCTAAAAATTTGTTTTTGTTTCCTTTACAAATCGAGCAGACCCTGGCCACCAAATCTCCACCTTCAACAGTATTCCCAAAGCAGCAGAGGACCTAGGGAGATCCGAGTCTTTATGACTTCGGCTTCGGACCATTTGGTCGTTCACTAAAAGTGGAATTTAATTTAGTTCTCTCATCCCCAATTCTCCTCTTCTTGTTGATATGGGGGCAGGTGGTGAGTTCCTAATTGGAACTTTTATAGCTCTGGGTTGTCATCCCTCTTCTTCTTCTTTTTCTTTGTCTCCTCCTGTACCACTAAAGGGTTGGAGGCCTCCCTCTTCAGGTAGGAGATGAAATCACTAACCTCTCGACCTCCCTGTGATAAAAGCAGAGTGACACGGTTATCAGCAGATGTGGATACAAAATCAAATCGTAAGAGCAGAAGCTCACCTCATATTTCTTTGGATTCATCTTACGACCAGCTGGGGAGAAATAGATTGTGGGGAAACTGAGGAAACAAAAGTCAAGAGGAACAGGCGTTACTTCAGGGTCACGTTGTCTCATCTGATAATGATACTTTTTCCATTTTTACTCATTTCCAAGCAGCGTTGAGTCATGAATATATAGATCATATAGATGTAAAACAACTCTGTGCAACTCTAGACTCACCCGCTGACTTCATAAGGAGACGGCACATCGTTGGCTGTGGCGTCCATCTTGGCGATAACAACGTTGGGGTCATCAGCCAGCTGTTAAAACAGGAAAATCATTTCACTTCACAGGAAGTCGTCCGAGAGGAAGATGATGGAAATGAAGCAGCTATTTTTTGGAGCATCACGGTGGGATTCATGTCCCTACCTTTTCTCCCAGCTCTTTGTATTTGGGTTCCAGATTCTTGCAGTGTCCGCACCATGGTGCGTAAAACTCAATGAGCACATCTTTGCTGTCGTCATTGACGAGCTCGTCGAAGTTCTCGGCCACCAAAACCTAAAAACAGTATTTATTAAAAAGGTTAAGCGTTTTACTGCAGATTTAACAGGTTTGCCTTCTGGCAGGGTGCAGTTTGCCCCCCTCTTTTTTCTTAAAATAAACTTTGCATGTAACTTTGTCAATTAAATTAATCTTATTTTAGCAAAGAGAAATGGTAGAAAAAAAATGTTCCTCTGATCAAGTTATGGTTCAGCCTAGCAGGGTTAGAGCTTTTACAGACTGTACAACAAAGCACTTTTAGCTCTTAATTTAATGCATTTAAAAAAAAGGTATATCATACATAAATAAGCAGCATAAGCGCAAAATGATTAGCAAAAAAGGTAATGAGTTCATTTAAAATCTGAAAATGGGTAGAAAATATGCCAGTGGGTTAAAGCAACCAATCCAAGTCAGGAGGAATTAATCACCTTAACAGGTCCATCGTTGTTCTCTGGGATGGGTTCAGATTTGAGGTAGCGCTTCAACTTTCCATCAAAGTAGTCCTGCAGGAAACGCTCCAGAGCTTTTCCATCTCGGCTGTTAACAGGACAAAAAGAACAAACAAAAGTTAGTGGAGTTTGTGGAAACAATATCAGTCTGACGGCTTATTTGCATTTTCTCATTTTCCTGATGACTTTGGAAAATCCACAAGTAAATAATCAACAGGATAATTCAGGACATTGAAACAGTTGCTAATGGCAACATAATCAAAGCAGCATGAATGCATTAAAAATGTTTTATGCAGTCTGTTGGGCTACATTTAGTATGAAAAGGGCTTTATATCCACCCGAGTCCTGCATGCAGACTTTCCATCCCTCTTCTGTCTCATCCCACTGCAGGTTTAGAGACAATCCCAGCTGCTGGACAGGTTGTGAGTCCATCAGGGAGCCAACACAGAGGCACTCATTCCCACTCGCATCTCCAATGAGTGCAAGTCAGCAGGCTAAGACTTTTTCTGTGCCTTTATGTGCATGTCAGTGTGGCATTTTAAAGTTCACACCTTCTTTATCACCGCTTTAACTCACTTCTGCATAAGCGTTCAGATGTGCGCCTTTGCAACCGTTCCAAATACTAGAGCAGAAACTCCTAATAGCACCAATGTGCACAGAGCAAATGGTGAAATATGAACTTTGCCAGGACTTACGAGAACTCCTCGCTCATGACGTATTTGTCTCCCTTTGCTGTGCGGATGGCCACCAGAGGAAGCTCTCCTGAGCCGCTTTCAAGGCCGTACTCAGACACGTCGTGGCTGAAGAGGTTCTTGTTGGCAACAGCAAAATTCAGCTTCTTCCCCTGATCAAGGAAGCTTTTTGCCACTTTCATCACCCTGCAAGATGTTCATTTGGTTCAAACCATGCAGGCAGAGATAACAGAAAACAGGTGCCACAGTCATGTGCTTCTTTTCCTGAGAATGTGGTTCACTACTACACACCCACATCAGAGTACAGCAGAGAAAGCTAACAGTTGCTACATGATGCTCAGCAAAGAGCAAACTAACCTGTTTCTCCAGTAGTTGGAGCCTTTGGGGTTTTTCTCGTAGTCAACATCATAATAAGCCACCAATAGGTCCTTGCCACGAAGCTGGTCCTTGTTGTCGTCCGTCATGTGGGGGCATATTCCAAAGCTGCGTTGCATAAGAGAGAAAGTCACAATGAAGTGTTAACAAATGTCAACCTTATTTAGCCAGTGTGTTGTATTGAGATGCATTAGGAAGCCCCAACAAGAGCCATGCATACTGGTAAAAACTTAATTCCACTCAGAGAGGATATAAAACCTGGAAAACAAAAAGTGGCCACCAATGTGAGTAAACCGCAAGCAGATGACCCAGTTGGGTCTCATCTGCACAGAATTCCTTTATTTTCTACTTCCTTAATAAAACTGTGTAAATTCCTTCCAAACAAATTATCTAGTTAGCTTAACAGAAAAAGCCGTAACCCCCCAGTATTGCTTCCTGTACTACCTGAAATATGACTACGTATACAAAAAGGCAACCTCAGCAGCTACAAAGATCCTGTTGGCACAGAGCCATGTATGCAAATATCCAGGACAGCCATGAGAGCGTATCACGACAAAGTTAATACTGTTACTCATACAAATATAATGTCTTTTTACTTTATGCAGTCATAAAGCACTGAGCACTTCCTTTCTTCCATATAGTATGACAGTATCAGCATCATTAACACATTTCTCCTCTTTCTGCAGGTATTTCTGGATAAAAGCTACAGTGTGTCTTAATCTGTCTTTTAGGCTACTGATTATAAAATGGCTTAAAATCTGTCTGTGAAGCGCCCTGAGATGACATTGTTGTGAAGTGACGCTAAACATATACAGCTGAATTGACATGAATTGCTTAGAAATAAAGAGCTACCGTCTCCGCAGCAGTTTGTGCAAGAGCATGTACACCTATTAAGACACTCACATGTTGTCCTGGATAAATCTCTTGATTTTGCTGCTGGTGAATTTGTCTTCACTGAATTTGACAGAGCCGTCTTCAAACTTGTTGCTCAGACGAGGCGGACGGAACAAAACGACTCCCCTACAAAACAAAAACAGGAAATATTAGTGGTGATAATATTTTTATTAATATCTAATTCAGTTTATATGTGTTAAAGTCCAAAATGTATCTAAAGCCAAATACTTAGAATATGTAGTGACTTTAAAATTTGGAGTATATTAAGTATTTTTAAAGGCCATATACAAAAAGATCAACTTACTCTCCATCAATGCTTTGGCTCTGGAGGAGAGCCTCTGAGTGGGTGTGGGCAAAGCGATAATTGTCCCTCAAGGCGCTGGCTGCCTTCAGGAACTCTGTCTGTGCTGTGCTCTTGCCATCAGCAAAGAATCCTAGAGACATATAATCCATTACAGTATCTAAAATCTCTAGCTACAACTGAATCATGATGTGACACGAGTGCAGCCGATCAACCTTACACAGATTTACATAGAGACAGAAATAACCAGCTACCATATGAGGTGATTATGAAAGTTAGAAAAACTCACCAATAACGCTTGCATCGTGATCTGTAATAAACTTGTCAAAGTCAGATTCAGTCTTGAGCTCCACAGAAGCCGGGCCAGCCTGCTTCTTCAGAAAACTGACAATCCCATCTTCACAAAAATGCAGACGGAGAGGAAAATGAAAAGATGTAGAGGATGATTAAAAAAAACTGTTTTTATGGTGCCAAAACATCTGATTTAAGTTATTTTAGTGAGGATGTGAGATGGGCATAAAGTACCTGCAGTTCTGGGCCCATCATAGGGACCAGACTCTTCTCCGTCTCTGAAGATCTTCAGCGTTGGGTAGCCACTGACACCATATTTGCTGCATGTGTTGCTGTTGGCTGTGCAGTCAACCTGGGAAGAGAGATCGGTTTTACCTTTTCAAGTGCTAAAGAAAGCCCAGAAAAAGGGTTCAGCAAAACAGGAGAAAGAAACTGCAATATGCAATACCTTGGCCAGTGAAACGATGCCTTTCAAACGTGTAGCTGCAGATTCATACTCCGGTGCTAACCGTTTACAATGACCGCACCTAGTGGATAGAATAAATAGATCAGTAAACATGAGCACGAGTTACACGTCATTTAAAAAAGCTTGGCAGTGATGTACTAATTTCTCTGTGACACCCCAATACACAACAAGCTTAAAGATTAAAGAAAGAGGGATTGCCAAAACTTACAATAGGTTAAGTTAAATTAGTAAACAAACAAGGGTTGTACCTAAATCTACTTTAAATATTCACAATGCTGGTTGGATTATTAGATAAGTAAAGCAGTAAATATTTACATATGATCAACAAAATACAGCTTTATTTAACTTGTTCTAAACATATTTTCCTTACCTCTGTGAAAAAAAATCTTTAAGGGTTTAGGTTTCCATTTTTACCCATTTATTTCAATATATTTAAGTTTGGCACCGTGTAAATACGTCACGCTTTCTTTGGACCAATCAGTGTTGGACACCAAAACTTCATTAGCCAATCATATGATTACAACAACGACCGGACACACCTCCTTACTTCCTTATAGCTTCATTCGCAAATACTTTACACAGAAGATTAAGAACATTAATAAAAAACACATAGTTTAACGTTATGTTTTATTTCAACAATATTATGTACACTTTAAGTCTGATAGATTTTAATTGACTGACTCCGTTGCAAATGCGCTAATCAATACAGCACGTTAGCTTGAGTCTTTCCGCCTATAGCTAAAATGCTAATATTTGGTTCCTTGCCAATAAACTGAATAAAATTAGAGTAACTATTTAGTAAAGACCAATATCATCCTGAGAGGTAACTTAAGTTAAACCCCTTTAAATGAAGCAGAAGGATATAGATTAGCAGCATTTTGTTTTCGCAGCATTGTTTTTACAGCAGACCAGCTAGCGTTAACATTTCTATGGATGCCAAGAAGAAATCTAACAGATAAGACTTAAAAACCAGGACAACTCACCAAGGTGCAAAAAATTCCACGAGAATGAGATCATGATCTCCAATCCTGCTTTCAAAATCGTCATCTGTGTACTCGAGCACATCACTGCCCCATGAGAACCCCGCAAGAGTGGCTAAAAGGATCAACCTCAACATCGCGCACACTGCAGTTTATTACGTTTTAACACACAAAAGGCTTGAATTGCAGATGGGGTTCCTGTCTGCCCCTTTTCAGCGCTTGATATGAACGCCAAAGCCGCAGCACAGTCAGACAAGGCCGACTTAAACTACACGATAGAGAAAGAAAGGGATGGAGGCGTAGAAGATGTTCACAGGCAGTGGAATCTCTCCTTACCACAGTGTGGCAGCCTCCCATTGGTTTAATTTTGACGTCACTCTCCCTTTTTAACCAATAAGAAGTGAGTGAGTAAGAACGAAGTGTTTTTTAAACCAATCACGACACGGCTAAATCAAAACTCCTCTTTCACACTCGGAAGTGTATTGTTAATAGTTGATTCATATTGATTATGGCCTTTTCCTTCTGAAAAATACCATTTTATTCTGTTTTGCCAGGCCCTTAAATTTTACTATAATGTCTTTTCATATAGACCAATTGGAAGTAGACTTTGTTTTAAGGATGATGACTAAATTGATTACCATTGTAGCTGCAGATTAAATTCCTATTAAACTGAAAGTTGACTTTTAAACAAGTTTCTTCAACTATTGACATGGAAAGCAGCCCTGACCAAAACTAAATTAAACTTATGATTCCTTTTCAGGCAACTGCAGCACCACATTTATCAGAACACTTTTTGTTTTTACTAAATAATGTTTTATTTTCCACAAGTGAGCTCAGCCTTGGCTCAGCTGTAATAGGAAAGGTCAAACACAATGATAATCGTGGTAATGCATGGGTTTTTGCAGTCACTGTGCCATCTTATCTGTTGTGGAAAAACAAAAGCCACCAGGATTTAGTGTACTGGGGCCATTAGTGATATAACAACCTCTTTCTCAGTCTGTTGATTGCTTTTGTTATGGTTTTCCATCCCTTCATGAGCCCAGACCAGACTCAGACCCTTGAATTTGGTACATTGATGAAACCCAATACCCAAACTGACAATTCTATCTGATTTTATCCATTTTATCCTTGATTCTCTTGATTTCCAGTCTAAAGGAATAGTTGTCATATCTTAAACTAAAATATACTTTTATAATGCAGTTTTAGTGCTAACACTGCATCCAAAGACTTAACTGAAACATTTTTTGTTGTTTTATTCATAACATGTGCCACACAAATAGCACATTGTATAGCAAAGTTGGTCTCATTTGGGCTTGAATGACAATTACGACTACAGAAAGCATAAAAGAGGCCACAATAAAAAAATAAATAAAAGCAGCATCATTTTAAAATTTGTTGATAGTAAAATATACCTTAGAGTAACGGCATTTGCACAACTAACCACTAGGGGGCGCTCTCCGCTAGGGCCGCTCATTTAAACAACAGCAACACTCACTAATCATTTCTATCCTCTAATTGCATAGTTTTTAATATATATATATATTTCTTTTAGACATTTATTTTCCATCTGAATGTCAGAGTAACAACTTTGAAGCATCTATGAGAAATATAATTTTTTTCTGAAATTAGTGCTAAGTACCTGCTCTGGGAACAGCTGTTAGAGGTTACATCTGTAATCACTTTCAAATCCCTTATTTACACACAATGTCCATGATTTCTCAAAACAATCTGAAATGTGCACTCATGAGACCACAGCCCACTTTTCAGCGCATCTCAGATGAGCTTGGCCCAGAAAGCCTTGCATTCTTGATTGTTGTGGATATATAGTTTTCTCTTTGCATGGTAGTTTTAATTTGCACTTGTAGATGTAGTAACAAACGGTTTCCGATGTGCTACTGAGCCCAGGTCATAGCTTTTACATGATCAATGTCAGTTTTTAATACAGTGCCATCTGAGTGATCAATGCATCATTTCAAATACCTACAGAGATTTCTTCAAATTCTCTGAAATTTTTTTTTATTAGACAGGATTTATGGATAAAGGATAAAATCCACAATTTTTCTTGCAATTGTTCAATGAGAAACATTGAATGTGAATCTGGCCTCCTTGTTTGTAAATGATCCTGTTGTGAGGATGCTCCTTTATACCTAGTTATGACACTTACCTGTTTCTGATAAACCGGTTTACCTGTGGAAAGTTCCCAGTCTTTCGTTGCTTTTGTTCCATTTTTGTTTTTATCACGTTGCAGGTACCAAATTCAAAATGAATAAATATTTGAGGGAAAAAAACCCCAAAGTTTATTAGTTGAAATATTAAAACATCCCTGCGACCACCAAACAAAATCCTGCGACAGAAATAGTATCTGCATCTAACTGAAGCAGATACAGTCTACTGACAAATTCAGTTAAACTATTGCACTTTAACCACCGTGTATAAATCTATGTTAGATATTATACATTTAATGAACAGGAATCCCCCCTGACCGTTAAACATGGGGATGGATTTATTATGCTAGATGAGGCAGATTTTACATGTGTTAAAAGCCTGTTGGCCCAAACGGCATCCCTGTGTGTGCTAAAAGCCGCTTGCAGAAGTCTTCACAGACATTTTTAATCTGTCCTTTGCCCAAGCAGCTGTGCCAACATGCCTTAAGTCCACCTTCATTGTGCCAGTGCCAAAACCCTCCATCCCTGCATGGGTGGTAAAAACCACCCAGTACATCACATGGACTCCGCTTCCAGCCCAAAAGGATGCCTAGAGAAAACACTGTCTGCACCAAGCTTGCAGCATCCTCAAATACTCCTCTCACCCTGTACATGGACTGTTTGCACTCTTGCCGTCTTGCAGGTGCTTCAGGGGCCTTATGACCAAAACAAACAGGCTTAGAAACAGCACTTGTTGCTTGTACTTCTGGTTGAATCCCAAACTGTGTATGTTGCATTGTACTTGTACATGTGTAATGACAATAAAGTTTAATATATTTTTAATAAACATGAAAATGAAAGAATAGCTTCTGGATGACAATGATACAGAATCAACAATCATCGGCTTCTCTTCAGGCATAATGTTCTTCTGCGGCGGGTCATTTTACAGCTCTTGTGTTTTTCCTTGTGTTACAACTCTTTGCTTCTTGCCCTCCAGTGTTTAGGTTTACTTTTTGTTGACCAAAGAAACAACTCATCACTTTATGACTGTTGCCAAAATGCATAAACAGCTGATATTTTTCCAGCCACTATACAGTCAAACACTCGTTAGTGTGAAAAACCTTTTCTGAGCTGCAACACCTCAGAAGGTCTCTTCGTCTCTGTCGCTCACTGTGGGACATCCACAGATAATCGCTCAGCTGTGTTATTCCTTCAGACCCATACTGTCTTACTTTCAGACCTGCTGCTGTTTACTGTAAACCCCATGACGAAGATTTCAGGAACTGGACAGAAAATCATTAAATCATTTGGGCAATTACTGAAGATAAACAATGCTAATAAAAATAATGCAGAAACCTTAGCATTTCTAATCGGTGCTATGTGAATGTGCAACCCTCATCAGCCTCGTAAAAATAGTTTTGTACCCACTAAGGTCCTTCCCTCCCCCATCAAAGCCTCTTTCTTTTAAAGTGGTTGCCATGACAACCAGTCTGCTCCTCAGCCCTGTTTGAAACAAGCAGATGAGAGACGTTCGCTGCATTATGCTACTCAACTGACGACAGGAAAGAAGGAAATCTGTGTATGTAGGACATCAGAGCCTTTCCTGCGAATACGCTAGAAAGAGAGAAACACGTTTCTCATGCCACACAACACCTACACTTGACATCTCAGCTGTGTCTCCTCACAACACTGAAGGCCTTGTTATTGTGTCAGCTGCTAGACCAAAACACTGGGCATTAGAAAGAAACTGGCCCGTTTCATCACAACAGAAAATATCCATCCATTCATGATGGGACAAAGCAGTTGTTATGGACTTCCTGTACTGCAGAGACCGCTGATGTCTTCAAGCTTTTCAAATGAAAGCTCAGACTGAAGCCTATGTGCTGAAACACGTGCAAATTTATGAAGCCTGTTTTTCTGTTTGCACCATACTGCACATATTTCAACTCGCCATAAAAAACAGTTTAATGAGGAGCTTTGACTGTTAATCTACCCTTTATTAGTTAAAAAATACATCTGATGACTTTATTTACTTAAACCAAATGTATTTGTGGGAGCTTATTTGAGCAAATGTTTATGTGAGGTATTTATGGTAGCAGGAGTGTCGTATGGAAACTACAGTAAACAGAAACCAGTAAAACAGTTTTAACAGGTTAAACAGCAAAAATACAAAGATAGCAACATTTAGAAAGGCTATATTTCCTATATAGCATCCGGTGATTTTTACTCTCTTACTGGAATTTGCTGACAAGAAAATGGGTATTCAGCTCTGGTCTGGCTGTGATCCTCCAGGTTTATTTTGGCACACTCTGTTAAAATTACAAGACTTCTTGTCAAGTTCTACCCAAAGCTGTCCAATAACTGATTCAGGTAGGAAGCAGCTAGAAATCTGCTAAATTTCCAGAACAGCAGCCCTCAAGGACCAGTTTTGGACATCCCTGATGTAGACTAGTTTGACAAATTCCCTTAAAATAAATTCAAAAGAACACAATTATTACAAAATCTGCCTTTGTACTGATTTCTACAGCTCTGTTGTAACAAGAAAAGATCAACACATTTTTAAATAAACTCAGGAAAATCCAGATTGAATCTGTCTACCACCCTTAGAGGCATAATAATGTTTTGTAACAATATCACATGACATGAAATAACTATGCTGATCTCAATCATAACCTAAAAGCTTAGTTGCTGTGGTTACCTAGAGCTTGAAGTTATTTGCAAAATAAATTCTTATACACAGAAGAATTTCCTTAACTTCATGCTGAAACTAAAAAAACAACACGGCATCAGCAAAGAGAGGAAGACAGAGGAAGAGGTACTGTTAAACAGATGGTCTCTTTAATAAAAGACATTACAGAGAGACATTCACTTGTAGATACAATGCTATTGCTCCGGGAGCTTACAGTGCAGAGCCCAACCAGGCCAGAGTAGTATAACATTTTAATATGACACATATGTCATCATACATACAAACCCTTTGGAGAACACATCTCTTCAGTCTGCAGTCAGTAAATATACATCCAAATCCTCTCAAAATGATGGAAAGACACTATATACACACTATCCACAATGGAGAGTAAACCACACACAAATGATGAGATAATAGGCAATCAAGAGACTGGAGTGTGAGGGGTAGGGGTGAGGTGGGGGACAGGCTGAGTATAGGACATGCTGTTAAAAGGGACGTGGCAACGTAAAATGAATGGGGAGAGAGCCACAGATGCTGACTGGCCATGTAAAGGCAGCCACACAAATAAAATCACTGCCGGCATTAAAATTAGAATCAGAGTTTGGGTTTATATCCTGCGATAGCCTCACAGCCAGGTTCTGGGACTCCGATTGGGTTTAGCCAGATAGCTATTAATAACATATATATGCATTAAAATATAGATTATATTGTGGGGGACAAAGGGGGGATTAGATAGGTGGGATAGTAGAAATTACAGTTGCAAATGAGGCAATATCTATGTGCACATAGATATTAGTTTGTGCATGTGTGTGTGCCCAGAGGTCTGTGTGCAGGAAGGAGAATTAGTGTCTACTTAAACTGCTTGACAGGTGGAGGCACCTTAATGTCCTGGCCTTTCTCCAGTTTCTTCTCGCACTCAATTAGGTAGTTGACGCCATCTATCACAGTCTGCACCAGCTGGACCTGCGTTTAAAGAGCAAACAACGTTTTTAAACTGGGATCTTTTCCTCTCATATGGACATACAAGCTTCTTCTGAATGATGTTCATGCAAAATGCATTCATGTAAATTAATAAACTGGATATAAATTCCTTAGAAGTCTTTCTTATTCTTGGTGGTTTGTTCCAGAGTTTTTAACACCGTTTCTAATAATCTGATGAAGATTATATTCAGAAGGACAAAGAACACTCTTTTTTCATCATACTGCTGTTTATATAAATGTTATAGTTAAATAATGACTATTTGCATTATTTTCAACTTCTTTTGGTTACATGGTACAGTACATAAGTTTAAAGGGTACAGACTCCATCTAAATGAAGAACAATTTCCTCTTTGCTTCATCCTATAATCCTCATTCTTACTCAGCTCCCCCTGGGATTATCCTTCTGTGGGATCATATTAGAAGTGAATTTTTCAACTCGACTCAAAACTTATAACCAGAAAACAGAAAGCAAGTGCATAGCAATGACTGCTGACGATGATCTATCGATCTATCTACACATTAACAGTCTTAAAATGTTCATGCAGCCATTCAGAAACATTCTTGTGGCAACAGGAAGTGCTGGTTTTCTGATGAAAAATGATCTCATCCATGTTTTTTAGGCTGACTGGAGAAAAGTGTGTCATAGTGTGTATGTCTATGCTGAGTGGACACAATGATACTATATGTCCTGCCACTGGCGTTGAAGTATTGAGTGACTGACTGCTTTTCTGAACTTTATCATTAAAAAAAGAAACAGATTCATTACAAGCCTGGTTGGACAGAAGTTGCAGGGTTGCTGACACAGAACAAAAATTTAGCCTGTTAACAGTAAAAAACAAGGCACAACAAGTTTTGCTGTTTTTAGCAATGATGTCTAAAACAAGGGTCATGTTATATTTCATTGCTGTATTATATATTTCATAGAGTATTTCATACTCTTTATTGCTCTCAGAGAGAACCTGCAATTTTGTTTTTTACCACTTGTGTTGAACTTTTTCACATTCTTGCTGAGTTATATCAGTTTTTGGTTCCTCTGTCCTGGTAGTAACACTGAAGTCCACAACAGTTAGGACACAGTCAACACAGATTATTAAACATCTGGTTACACTCCAACGTGACATTGCAGCATCACTCCCCCACACCTCAGACCATCACAGTCTTGTCACTTCTGAGTCGCAACTTTGTTCTGATTGACCTCTCACAGAAAATCCTCCTTAAACCAGTACTGCTACTATCAGCACACTTTATCACCAGAACCCCATATATATATATATAAAACTTTGACTAAACTTGCACATCTTTACCTAAACACACTCACCTCAGAGTATCCCAGACGATCCAGGTTGGATATGTCAAACACACCTCCCACTGCTGCAGTGTCCACACCACCCGTCCCTCGCTTCTGCAGACGCAGGTTATCCAAGATCTTACTGAAACGGGGATCCTGTGAAGTAAACAGAGTGAATTTATAGCTGGTACGTATTCTGCAGCTGAATTCACTTTTACCTTCAGACATATATTGTATGAATGTATATTTGTCTGCATTGTATTTATCTTTTATTTACACACCAGTTGTTGATTTCTGTGTATGTGTAAAAAGACATTTGCTGCTCGCATCTTGACTTTTCCTTAACTGTGATTAAACTGCGTGAATGTAAAGGCATTTCTGCCCTGTCAGATTTCTTGACGTTTTTCTATTTTGTGACTGTAGATTGAGGAAGTCAGAATCCTCCCTGAGTGCCTGAGCTTTGTGCTGACTGCTGTCCCTCTTGCTTTTACAGCAGTGTTGTGCTTCAGGAGCAAGCACACATGGATAACAACGTAAATGAGATGTTCGCAGAATGTTATATGAACTTCTTGCAACACACAATGAACCTGTGCTACGTCCTGTTCTAGCATAGGAGTGTTATCCTTTAATCATCATAGCACCCCTAAAGCCTTTAGGATGTACTACAGCAGTTTTATGGGGATGGTGAAGCCTTCCGCCACCATTTTCACACCTGAACCTGTTTTAGCATCATGTGAATATGACCTTAAATACACAATGGTAACTGTTGACTGTATATTTTGTCGAGACTAGTAGAGACTATGACTACTTATGCTAAATCAACCCAATACAACACTGACCTTTGTTCATAATAATCTTAGAGTTTATTTTCATGTCAAAATTTGGTTAAAAGTTCTAAAACTCATCAGGAAATATAAACTGTTGGATTACTTTGCAACAAAATACCCCCACCTTTTTCAAATAAATAGTTTTATAATTATTGTGTTATAGAAGCGAGACACAACTTAACCATTTGTTTTACTTGTATACTAGTTCCAAACAGGATCAACTTTTAGCAACCAGTCCAGCAAAATATTACAGCACAAGCTGAGATAATAACACTATATTAAGTGTTTTTATTCTACCTTGCTCAACAGAGGCAGTTTGACATGGACTCCAGCCCTCAGACCAGTGCCCAGGTTGGACGGGCATGTGAGGATGTAACCAAGCCTCTCGTTCCACATGAATTCCCAGCCTTTCTCCTGGATCAGATGCTCCACCTGAAAAGCACATTTTGGTGTAAAACAGTGCAACCAGATGTATAATTACTCCTTTGCTCCTCTTTGATAAATAGGTTCCATGTTTATATGGTTTATGTTTACACAGAATGATTTGTACCTGTTTTAACAGACTCATTTTGCTCATAGACTTGTGTAGCAGTTTCTTCATTAGTAAGCATACTTTATGTGGACGCTTTCAGACTAATGCGCTCTCTCTTTGTGTTTGCTCAATCTATAAAACCATCTAAATGCAACAGGTCAGTAATCAATATCTATATGAATCAATACAGACTGCGTGTAATGTTGGTAGTCTGCAACTCCTCATCCTCCATGCTGTTAAAACATCTTAAACTATCTGTAATGATTCAGTCAGATAAAAGCAGTCTCACATCTTTAAGGCCTTTGCAGAACCTCTCAAAGACTCTTTTCATGTTGCCCCCCTTCTCCATAGAGATGACCCTGGTGTGATCCTCCTCATTGATCCAGATCAAGAATGTCTTCTCATTGTTGTGCCTGCACAAAGTGAAGTTATTTTTGTTGCTTAAAAGTGAGGGGGCTATCCTGTGCAGCTCATAATAACTGAGGATCAGTGGACAGACTGAAGACACAACGGTCATTTATTCTGATGCCATTCTCAATTAAACACAAAGGTGACATTCCTCTAGTTCCCAAACTACTTCTGTTATATGTGGAAATGCTTGTTTCAGCAACAGATCATGTAAAATTAGCCAAACCTTTTTCTTAACAATGACATACTTCACAGGAAGATTCCTTTTTCTTGTGATTAAATCTTGGGATTATAATAAAAAAGGCCTTAGAGACAAATTTTGAAGACTTTGATTTTTTCCTTGCAAATTTAAGTAGTAATTATATACATCTGTGTATTTTTAAGTCCAAACCAACTGTGATTCATCCATCTAGTCCATTAAGTATTTTTTCAACATAAATAAGGTAGAAAAATGTGTGCATTTAAAGACTTAGTACACAAAAACATACAACAAACCACAGTTCACTAAGGGAAAAGCTAAAATGAAGACAGAGCAGAACATAAAGGGGCAGGGAAAATGAGAGCTGGTGAATGACAAAGCAGTCAGTACACCTGAAAGATGAGATGATGGTGGGCTGAGGTGAAAGTGAATTATTAAGGAGAGCAGAGGTCGGCCTGGCAGAGAGAGTGAGGAAGGAGGCTGGTGATTGATTTTGAGTGGCTAATACAGGGAATTGGGTCAATCCTGGGTTCATACTGAAACTCAATGCTGAGGTTGCATTACCCACATCGCTAATTTTCACTGCTCAGGAAAAGTAAAATGATTTAACAGGTAAAAGAAAAAAATCAAATTAAAAAACATTTTATATTTATGCTTTATGAAAAGATAAAGCTGTGCGTTGAGCTAACAGAACGGTATGTATTGTCTGTAGCTAATTTTATATAGGGTATTTTTAATATTTAATCTGAACTGAAATACAATTTGAATATCACTACAGTAGGAAACCACCTGTCTCCATTCCCATCTTCATTTCACTCCTTACTTCACACAATGGCCATGTCTCAATTCAGAGACTGCACACTTCGAAGTGTGGATTTGTAGACCGCATACGTCATACTGGCGCGCCAAGTGCTGTCGCAATTCGAAGTGTGCTTCAGATCCAGACTTCAAATGC
>JBAMIG010000010.1:10108841-10127677 GCA_037177335.1 Kiunga ballochi | reverse complement strand
AATACCCGAACAACAGCTAATTGTATTCCCTCTGTATGCATTATTATTAATCCACAAACACACACACACACACACACGCACACACTTTTTCCACTACCAATGTTGTTAAACAGCCTGAATAAAACGAATAAACTCGAGTACTTTCAACGTTTGAAAGCTAGAAAACAGCGTTTACCACCTTTTTCGTGTCACGTAGCTTCCTCTTCCACCTCCAGTTCTGTAACATTATCACTATTTCTAATGATCTTGAATAATAATTAAGCTGACGTGACAATTCCTTTACATAGAATTACCATAAACCGCTCTATATTTACCAATGCAATTGAGAAAAAAAGAAAAAAACATTTAAATGATAGGGGTAACGGTAGCTACCTGGCGGGGTACTGCCTGCGCACGGGCGCTCCAGCCCTGACCTGTTCCCGATGGAGCAGAAATCCAGCCGTTACGGAGCCCCCTAACAACGACAGGATCCCCACTTTTCTTTTGGAGGACAGGATTCTTGAGAAGTTGCTTGCCATTTTTATTTTATCAAACAAAAAAACAATGAAAAAATTGTTTTGAAATGATGTGTTGTTTCCACGGCCGCACAGAGAGACAGCGGACAGGTGGATCCCAGCCTTGCTGCCGCTACTGATGGAATTATGTGAAGTGAAGAGCAATCAAGATGGCGAGAAACTGCACGAGACCGGAAACTTACCAAAATAAAACACACTGCTTTAAAACTTCAATTTAGCACATAAACTTGATTTAAAAATATGAACTGTTTTCTTGTAAGAACGTTTCTTGGTAATACATGTTATATGGTTGGAAATATTGTTTATTTTCCATTTTAAATTGTGCAATATTTGCATTTCCAGCCTAAGCCTTTAGCGACATTTAAAAAATGTAATCACCCCCAAATTGAGTCTGTGATGCATGCATGTGGTACACTAAAATTTTTATTTTCTAAGTAACAAAAACAGACAGAGATAGCAGGAACTGAGCAAATTAGCTTTCTTTTCTTTCTTTTTTTTTGTAGCCTATGTCAACTATAACATTTTCATAGATGGCAATTAACCATGATCGAAATAGTATTATTGAAAGGTGGCTTGCCCACAGTCCTGGCATCAACCCCATTGAGCACTTATAGGATTAGTTTGGACATACTTTTTGTGCCAGAATAATTAATGCAACCATGTTGGTTGACCTGTGACAAATAATGGTTGAGGAAAGGGATGCCATCCCATATCAGTGTTGAGTTTGTTAACAGCACAAGAAGGATATGATAGGCCATGTATGGTTCCTTCCCTTGATACTCCTAATTGTTAAATTAACACATTATTAAATTGTCTGTATATTGTGCTGGAAAAATCTTTGTGGATGAGATAAAAACAGTGCCGAGTCAAACTGTCTTTTTAACAGGTTTATTACAGAAATGAAAGCAGGATGATACATGCAGCAAGTTGCATATACCGAGAGATCTTTGAGCTGTAAGTCTCTAGCTTATAAGCACAGGAGGGGAGGGAATGAATCTTATCTGAGGAATTTGGATGAAAGTGAAACTCATTATTTTTGATTCAAACCATCTAGGGAGTGGAGAGTTCTCAAGGTTTTCTCCTGAGAGCTGCAAAGTTCTGATTTTCACACACTGCTACTGAAAGGTCATGCATTGTAAGCTGAAGAAGAATAAAACATTATATTGTCAAATAAACAAGAGTCATGTATAATAATTCCTTCACAATATCTTGTTTCTTCTGACTTAAATCATCATATCAAATGAACAATGCCAAGAAAAAGATAATAGCAGAATAAGGAATTTGGCTGATATAAAAAGTTTGACGCTGCTAATTCCACAAATGCTTTTCATTTAAAATATTTATAAGGGAAATAAGTTGGCTTTCCAGTGGATTTATAGCAAAACAGCACTGTTACAACTAAGACACAATCAACCAAAAATATTTATTTTGTACTAAGTCAATTATAAAGCAAGTAGCTTAAAAGAAACTTTTAGTATTGATTGCAGTAAAATATGAAATATGGGGCATTTTTCAGTGAAAATTTTCCACAGATTTGTTCAGCTTAAATAATGTAAAACCAACCGATAGCAAAGAAGTTGCAATTAAATTACATTTGCTATGTGCAAATCAATATTCTTAAACAAGACTAAAGTGTCATGTTTGAGGTTCACACAGGTTAAAAAAAAAAAACAAACTACCGATCTATGTTAAGGTTTTCAGATGTTCCCCCGCCTATTTATTTACCATAAATTGGTACATTTACCCTCTATTGTTGTGCTTCATGTCATGTTTAAAGCTGCAGTGCAACAAATGACTATGGGTTTTATTTACTAAATAATAAAAGTCAGGAGGAGCTTTATAAAAACGCTACAAATGTTTTATTTGATCTAATCATCGTGTATCTATAAAAAATAAAAATGTAAAAAAGAAGCCCACTACTTTGCCTCGTACAGGAAGTTTTTTTGCTTTCTTCCTCTAACTTGACTATATAGTGGAGAAGCTGCGTGGTGAGAATACTTAAAAGGACATCAGTGAGCAGAGCTGCAGCATTCAAGGTTACAACATAACTGCAATTCCCAAATCAAACACACAAACTGCAGGTACACTTCCTAGCCCTTACCACAAACCAGCACAAGTCTACATTATTTTTGTTCCCCTGCATAGCCACAAGGTTAAACAAGTCATCCACACCATAAAAACTAAGGCAACGTCCATGTGCTGCGTCATCACTGATTGGACTATAAGAAAATTAGACACTCCCACTCCAGCCTTCTTAAAGCTACTTATTCTCATTATTGTGAGATTATGAAATATAACCCTTATATGCAATATAAATTTACCAGTAGCATGTGTGGTATAAGTCCTCCACTATGCAAATTATTCAGTAAAGACCCTCAAATAACAGCTAAGTACAATAATAATCCTAACAAACATGGAAGAGTACAGATTTTAAAACAGGATCTGATTGTGTTGCTGATGTCAAACTGAATAAAAACATTTTTTGCAGATCTTCAAGTTTAAAAAGGCACTTTGATAGAGTATGTGGAAAATGTGGTTTTCTGTGGTTTACCTGAAACCATAAATATGTATGGTCTAGAAAAACATACAGTGTATGAGGGTATCTTACTTGACTTTAAAGGAAGCAACCATTGCTTAAAATATGTAGGTAACTGTAAGCAACCAAGTTTTATGGTTTTAGAGTGCTGACCTTTGAAAAGTCAGATAAATACAGATAAATGTATCAGTTATACTTGGTAGAAGCTGGATAAACCTTTAAAAGTTACTCAAAAAGCTTCAAAGTAAATGTTCTGGCAAATGGTTCAGAAATTTTATTTACACAACACCAATATATTAACAACCGCCAGGAATATAGCTTTTTATTACAAGCACATTCATAAAACCCACTAATAAACAAACACACAGTGTTTCTGTGAACAATTTCTGATATGATTGTGAAAAAGCCGTTTGGCTTTTTGAAAAATAAGGATGTTTAACATAAACATTACAGTTCAGAAAAACATTGAAAACAACAACCCATAAGCTTAAAACTCAATTATAACTTAAATAAACAAATGTTAAGGTTTAAAGAAAAGAAATGTTCTAGTCAAAAGTTTTAAAGTGACTTTTGAAAGAAATGCAGGAATATGGGAGATATTTTTTAATTCAATGAATCAGCCTCTTTCTGCTGTAGGACTTTCCCGCGTTTGAGCGTCTGACGGGTCGGCTGAAGGGGGAGAGATCCAATACATCCGCCTCCGTCCTCCCTGATGAAGCTTCATCTGTAAGATTCAGAAAAAAAAAACAGTAAAGAAAAGTACAATGTTTATTATAATCATCTTCCATTACGTCCATATTAAAACAAAAGGTAGGAATAACTGGTTTACGCACTGTATTTCATATAAATCCTGATGATGATTGGATGACTGAATGTCCACTGCTAAAAAATTATCAGGCTTACAACGTTCTAAAATAAAAATAAAAAATCCTACATGCATCATGCCTAGAACTTTGTTTTTTTTGTCATGAATAAAAACATACATGTACAGATTACCTGTAAAATTTGGTGTTCTCCTACAAGCAGAACCTGTTCTGCCTCTGAACAACAATGGAGACTGAGTGAGGGCCAAAATACCACTCGCAGTCACTGGTTTTCTCATCTTAGAGCTGGGAGTTGTCACTGCTGTCAAACAACAACAAAGTGGCCAGTAAATTAATAAAATTGTACCTAATTTTTTCTTCAGGAAGACTTATTGATACATAAGTATAATACTAACATGCACATGGTAAGAAAATGGATTCATACAATTTCATTAAAGAAATTCACTCAAATAACTGTAAATCTGGAAACATGTGATCATACTATTTTGTTATGTTAAAACACAGTCATGGACATATTGGATCACTTAGTGGATGAGGCCAAATAGTTCTCACAGGTGCAGAAACCTGACAGAGAAAATACTTTATATTTCAGTGGTTCCCTCTAAAAGGAATTCCCAACAAAAGAAAAAACTAATTATTCATCACATTTGTTTGCTTCTCTGAATACATGTCTTGGACCACATTCAAATATTTTTAAATCTATTTTTATTTATCATTGATTCTGTTAATTTCAGCTTATTTGAGTTATAGCTATTTTGTTCTGTAAGGGGAGGGGTATGAATATATTTAAGGTATCAGTAACAAGTTTCACTGTAAAACATGATTATATTGTTCACAGGAAGAAGGCTAAACTGTGTAATTAATGACTAAATATTTGCCAAAAAAAACTTGCAATATATTGTGTAAGTACATAAATCTGCTCACTTGACTTGACATTCCCGTTTTCCGGGGCCCAGATGATTTCTTCTTCAGCTTTCTCACGTTCAGAGGAGTCCGTCTGTTCAGTCAACCTTTCCATCCAGTACATGTCCTCCAGCGGTGACAGAGGAAGCACACCTGCTCCAGGTGAGGGTGACTTCTTCAAAGTCTCTGCCATTTTTTCTGCTTTGTTACTTGAAGGATCACCAGTGTCCTCAAAGTCCTGTAATCTACCAACACCAAGCTCAGCCTCCTCCAGCAATTCTGCCAGCTCCCCCTTCGGACCACGATCTTTCACTCCCAATCCTCCAATTTGAGCTTTCTTCCTGCGATGCCAGCTATTGAGATTGTCCGGGGTGACTTTCCCCATACTCTGAGGAGAAGGAGTGAGAGAGATGATGTCTGGAAACGCTCTTGGAGACATTGCTGCTGCAGTATGCTGTGTCGGCGTATAGGACTGGCAGATGTATGTTTGGATGCTTCCGCCTTTTCCAGGCGTGCTTTTGGCTGGAGTGACATGAGCACACACTGTTGGTGAGACACATCCGGGATCTTTATGTTTAGAGCATAAAGACAAAGGGCTTTCTAAATGAGGTTTCACAGCCGCTGAAGGTCCCCCGTCAGATGTCGTATCTGCACTTGCTGAATCTGTACGTTTGATTTTGAGTTTGGGAACCCCGGATGTTTGCATTTCCATTTCCACTTGGTAGGTGAGAACATTTGGAGTACATGCATCTTTCCGCCTGTTGAGCTTTGCTGCACCTCGAGGAGTTGAACATCGAGGGGAATCATTCCCGTATCTTAAACGGGCAGCAGCTTTTCTCTGCTGGCGGTCAGGCGTCTGTCGGAAGCCATAGCTCCGGGTAGGTGTACTTTTAGGTGGCTCATGTTTAGGAGAAACTGTGCTTGACTGACATTCACTCGACACCGATGGTTTCCTTGAGAAGATAATGTTCATCTTCAGGCCTCCACTATACTGGGTCTTCACAACTGCAGCATCAATTATATCCAAACTATCACCGTCGGTGGTGGCCGAATGAAATTCTTGCGATTCTGCATCAGATGATTGAGATGACTCAGTTGGCATCTCTTCTTGAGGGTTCTTCTCAGCAGATTCTGTTGCCTTTCTTCGTTCAGATGCTAAACTTTCACTGGAGCAGGATCTGGAGTTGTGCCTACCCACTGTACCTCCTTGACCCGATTTAGTTGTGGTTACAGACTGTGGTGGAGACTGTGACTGGAATACATTAGCACCTTCATGTGGCGGAAATGTTGGATTACAAAGTGATCTGGAATCAAAACTTTTCCCAGGGGTTCGTCCAGAGCGAGTCATCATTTGGTGAGTAGGACTGGGGGTCTTAGCCTGAGTTTTAGTGATGGGCTGAGGCGAGACTGTTTGGTCTGAAGGGGACAGCAGAGAAAGAGTTCCCAGAACCCTATAAGTGTCACTTTGTTCAGGAGTTGAAATGCTGTTGGAATTTCCAGATGACAGATTTCTCAGATTCTCCGGAGTCTGAAACACTTGATTCGATATCCTCACTAGGCTTACCTGACAGATCTTATCTGTTGGGGATTTGAAAATATCTCTTTTAGTGTTTGTGCTTCGAGTAGGACTGGACAACATACTGGGCGTTTTTAACAGTTTCAGAGAAGCACGAGCTGCATCACTGGGAGACTCGGGTACTTTGAAAGTAGCATTGCGATTCACCACTTGACATTTCTGGGGAGAGGGGGACCACGTAACACTCTTCTTGGGAGTCATGGACACTGGGCTGTTGAGTAGACATAACCCAGAGGAGGAGCTGTGTGGTCCTAAAGCTTTGACTGGAGTCCTGAGAATACCCTTCAAAGGGCTCATCATCGGGGCTTGCTTGGTAGGCGTCTCTACAACAATAGTCTCTTTGGCAGGAGATCTGAAAGGACTGCCCCTCAGTGACATGCCAAATGTAGAACCCCCTGCTATGGGACTCTTTGCAACGGATGAAATGCATGTTTTGGATGAAGGTGAGGCGTTGGGTGTTCTGTGTTTCCGAGGGGTCCCAGATCTCCAAGGAGAATTCCCCAAAACAGCGCTCTCACGTGTGCTTGGTGGCTTTGTTGGCGTTTTGTTTGGACTCTGAAGAAAAAAAATCCAGATAAACAATGTTATATATGTATGACATTTAACAGAGATGTAGTTTGTAAACAACCAAGTGACCCAAAAACCAGAAACTATTTGTAGTAAATGATTTAATCAATAACTTACTTCAAAGACACTAGAGTCTGTGGACAGTCTGGACCTGGTGGTACCGGTTCTATCAGGTCGGCTGGGCTGACGAACGGGAGATTTAGCAGCCCCAAAAAGAAGACTCATGGGAGACGGGACAGTTTTAACTTTGGCTTCACACACTTTCCCATCGCTCAGTGAAAGGTGAGAGGAAGAAAGAGCTCTGGCCAGGCTGCGAGAGCGAGGTTGAGAACCTGAGTAAAAGTTACTCGAGTTTCTCCGAGCAAACTTCTGTATTCTTGGACTCCTCCTCAGGTCTGAAAGTAAAACAAGAAAGATGAAGGAAAATGGATCCAATTTCAAGTTTTTCCATTTTAAAATAGAAAGAAGATTCATTCTTTTAAGGAAATATTTAATCAATGGTTAGTTGCAGTTGAGCTGGGCTTGAATGAAAAGTTATTGGATTATTTGCATTTGAATGAATTCAAATCAATATCACTTCATAAAAATTCAGAGATAATCTTAGGAAAAAATGCTTCTCTTCTACTGACCATAGTCCTGCTTGACTTACTGATACCTGGCAGATCTTAGCATTTAATAATAGAGCAAAAACATGGACAAGAATCTTTCAAATATCTTCAGATCATTGCCATTAAACAGGTTTAGCGTTTTATAAACTATTGTGTTATCTGAGAACGTCTTTGACCCCCTGACTGTCATGGAAATTACTGGTGACACCGCGGTGCACGTGTATTTCAAAGTAACGCAACTACTTGGCCATGCATTTTTTTATCCTTTAAACTGTTTTAAAGAATATATTTATTATGATGGTGCTAAAGGGGTTAATGAACAAGAAATACTGAAATGTCGGTCAATTCATTGATATCAAATAGAAATGAATGGAAATCAAATGAGGCCGTTGTGAATCAAATCAGTTTGTGAAACTTGGACCTAAATTGCTGTATGGCGAGTTAAATATCTAAGAATCAGTGAATATATATTATATATATGTATATAAATTTTCAAAAGAAATACTTGATCGTGTATGAAAAAATTGCTTTAAAAGGAAATACCTTCTGCAGGTTTTACTGGCGATTCCTCCACGATGCATTCTTCACTAATATCAGATTTCCTTTTGGGTAAAAATAATCACAAATGGAAAAAAATAAAAATTAAGCAGTGGTTTAATAAATTACAGCTATGTTTTGCCATGTTATTTATCATTATTTAAATCATTAAATGATCTAAACTAACTAAAATAATGGATCATACCTTCTTATACTCTGCCGGTGTAAGAGGCGACTGGACACTTGCTTGTGAGGTGGTGTTTCACACACTTTCTTTGTAAGAAGTTTATACCTCCCTGAAAATAAAATTATTACATAACCTGTACAAAAAACTACTGAAAATTTAATTGAATCTTTATTTTATTTCCACTTTTGAACATCAGTGTGAGTTAGCAATAGTTTACATTTTACCACTGACCTTCCGATTCAAGAACACGTTTGCGTTTTTGTCCTTCCACAGCAGACACAGACTGGCTCCTCGGCAGTTTTGCTTTCTTTGAGGGGGAAATAATCTCTTGGTTGAACAAGTTTCTTCTCACTTTGGTCACCTCTGTGGATCGGTACAGGGAAATTGTGTAAAAGACTCAATTCAATTGTTATTATTGTACTTTCCAAAAGTTAAATGGCGTTAATGAGAATTTCAGAATTCAACCACAGAAAGTTATTCTAATTTAATCAGTATATTTTAGCTGAAAGTAAAATTAATTCTCATTCACTACAATGTTTTTTAGAGACTCTGGTTTAAGACGTCCATTTTAAATCCCTTTAAAAAGACCCTGGGAGGGCAGAGATGTGTGTATTCTCGCTTTGCTTTAGTCTGTGCTCGTATTTTAATACCAAAATAAAGATGTATATTACACACGTCAAGTTTACAGATATACATGTTACTTTTTACACATACCTTGTGTTTCTTGTTTCTGAGGTTGTGGCTTTATGGCAGGTTTCTCTAAAGCAGTACAAGTTGACAGTTTGGCCTAAAAGCAAACAACCAGGAGTCTGAATTATAAATCAATAAACCTTTGTATGGTTGGGATCATACAACACAGATAAATCAGAGACTCACACACAATGTTTACATGTTTATTAATCAAACCCATAAAAATATAACTTAAAAGACAAAAAAATCTAGTTAGTCTTACTGGTTTTGTAGTTTTCTTGGGCATCTCTATCTGACGATGACTCTGAGATGATTCAGTCATACTGCGGTGACGTGTCAACATCCCACTCCTATGCAGAAAACAAACCAAGCCATACACAAAACAATTGTTTCAGAAAGTTAAGCAGAAATCAGAAGAAAAAAAAAGGCAATGAATTCCCAGTAAACGAACAGCCTCACCTCCTCTTACTGGTTGAGCGATTTCTTAAGTCCTGTAGGCCCGCTTTGCCTTCTGAAGCCAGGCTTTGTGTTGAGACAGGAGGCGAAGAGGCAGAGGGGGAAATGCTGTCCTTGGCAACAGATTCATCACTGAAGAAGTCAGCAGGCAGAGCAGCCAGTAATGCTTCAGGTAGCTGAGTACCCAGACAATGGTAGATGTCTGCAAGCACTTTAGGAACAGCAGTCAGGAACCTGTAAAAAGACATGGGTTTCACATCTTATAGATCAAAGGGACAAATACGGTTTGATTAAATGAAAAATTAATGTTCTGCAACTCAAATGCAATCATTCAAGGCCACACGCACAATGCCAAACCTGGCATTGTTTACAGTCATTTACAGCACTTACGCTGGGAGAACCTCATCTTGAAGGAACCTCGCCAGGCAAACCGGGTCTTTGGTTAGTGAAATTATTCTGAGCATCTCAGCTGCCTGTGGACACACCATGTTGGTTATGAGTTAACATACTTATTTATAGTTTCTGTATTGTGCAACTGGTGGAAACTTTTTTTGTGGTTTGAAACATCAGGATGATAAATAAGCCCTGATTAATTGTGACTTAGTGGCAAGCAAGCGAATATGCTGCTTGTTTACATGATTTGTTAGTTTGATACATCTCTTATGTAAAACACTGATATTTCTGTTAGAATTAGGAATAGCTTACCTCCTCTGCCAACTGATCCATATCCAGTGAGTCAGACTGCTTTGAAGTAAAAGGTTTACATAACTCCAACCTCAACACCACTTGCAGTTGGCATCTAAACAGAACAATGTTATAAACTTCCAAATTTCTTTCCTATATTTAAGAAAGCCATAACATCATTAAAGCTAAAACTCACTCTCTGACTTTGCTATTAACATCAGCCACTCCATAATGTTGTCGGATTGATTTGCTGGTCTTCAGTAGGTGTTGTTGAATAAACAAGGCGGCCTTGACCTAAAACAGATATAAAACAACTGTTTACATATCTGGCTGATGTCTGAAACCCATTCGCTTCAACATACTGATTTTATAAACTAACAAAGACACTCAATTATTCAGTAAAGCTTCAATCTGACAATATGCAACAATCCAGACTTATACACAAACATCCATCCATTATCTACCACTTATTCTCTGAGCCAGGTCAGAGGGGAGGAGTAGACCCTGGACAGGTCACCAGTTCATCGCAGGGCCAACACACACAAACAAATAACCATACACACTCACTCCTATGGGCAATTTAGGCCCGATCCCACTTCTCATTCTCACCCCTACCCCTTCAAACGGAGCTACAAGGGGTAGGGTTGAAAAAGTCAGTCCTACGAATTGGGACACCCCTTCAACGATCGCATACGTCATCAGTAGTTGCTGCTGGTTTTTACGTAAGTAGAAGCAACAAGCTGTAGTTCCAAATCTGGAGAAAACATGCCGTCTGCAACTGTGATAATCTCTCTTGCGTGGGCTATTGGCATCTTTTTAAGATGCTCGAACACAACATCAGTTCACTCACAAATTTGTTTACAACTTTAATTTCATGCATCAATCAATGACTCAAGTCACAAACACATTTCTTCATTAGTTACAGGGTAACGTTAGCATTACATCCATTTTGTGAATGGCATTCACGCTAATGTCCAGAATGCCAATGTTAACATTACTGAAGCTTCAAAGTAAATCTAGCGCCTTTTATCATTTGCATTTTATTAAGAGATTGACCATTAGGCTACATATTGAAGTAACGTTAAACTATACAAATCAACGGTTGTCATTGTTTAAAAAAAACTTTTCAGTTAGTGGATAAAATACACATTTGTGAACCTCTTTTGACTCAGCAGTAGCCATCACGCCGTGAATCGCAAGGTATTCTGGGAAATTTTTCATAGCCCTCGGTTTGAAGTGTGCTCCTGAAAAATCTTCGTTTGAAGGGGTATATAGTCCTACCCCTTACACCTTCCCCTCATGGGAATTGGGACACACCTATACGAGAACGCGCAAAACGTAGGGGTAGGAACAAGGGGTGAAATGGGATTCAGCCTATCCCCCAAGCTGCATGTCAATGGACTGTGGTAGGAAGCCGTAGTACACGAAGAAAACCCACACTGACACGGGGAGAACTTGCAAACTCCACACAAAAAGACCACTGGACCTCCCCCGCAGGCTCGAACCAGAAACCTTCTTGCTGTGAGGTTACAGTGCAAACCACCTGCCCCACCATTTGCTCTCTTATACTAATGATAGTGCATATAAATCTAAAACGTATCTCACCTGCAAGTCAGATTCTGCTATAAGGAAGGTTTTAACAGCAGTGAGAAGGTGGTGGACACCTGCTATGAGAGACGAGTCGCTCTCTGCCAGAGTCTGGTCATAGCTGGTCTTCAGATAAGCAAGCAGCTCTGCCTCAGTGGAGAAATCTGAGCAAAGGGATGCGATACATTACTTTTTGTAGTTGTATATACACAACCCTATTATTTTTTAATTGATTTAGGGAGATCACCAAACATAAGCCGTTACACTTTGTGTAAAGCAACACTCACCGAGCGGCTTTGCTCCTGGAGGCTTGTTCCTGTCACTTAACCGTCTCTTCCCTGGCCTGCTTTCAGTCACAAGCTGCTCAGCCTCTGTCTGGTTCTTCTGGGCTTTGACATTCAGGCGTGCCACGTTCAGCATTTGTAAAGAACGGCTCATGGTTTTCATCTTCTGCTTCACCGGTGTGCGATTAGCACCACCTACAGATCAAAACAGGAAGTAATAAAATAAAAAAAAAACATTAAAAAATAAGGACAGGCTTGTAAATGCCTGAAATTTTAAAAATACAAGTTTATCATAGTAATGAGTGATTGTTCACTAACGTTTCTTTCCCTTCTTGTTGACAGAATCGTGTGATGTTTTGTAAAGTTCAGACAGACTACCGATCATTTCCTGTTGAAGGACAGACAATTCCTCCTCTTCTTCTCTTTGCTCTGGCACTGCATGCAGCAACCTACAGCAATGTAAAATAGTCAGTGGACTTTCTGCTTTAAACCAAGTAGCCTTTTTATCATATTGCTATTTTACAAGGTATTTAAAGCAGGTGACAAAGAAAGAACAGGAGATTTTTTTAAATGAAGTAATGAAAATAGACAGAACTTTGATATTCACAAAATGCTAATATTAAGAAATAAAACAAACCGTGTAACAGAGATGGTGGCAGATATTATGAGTCAGAACTCATCTCTAAAGCCAGCTGCAGATGCACCAGCCTTTTATATCCAGTGACAGAATTGCAGAGCAAAGTAATGTCGATAAAACCACCAATCTAACACAGAAGTACTAGCTGTTTGTGCGGTTAGCCTACTTAAAACTGACCTGTCACCGTGGACAGAATTTTACATGGACACTTGTTATAATCATAATTTCTGAACCATAGAATGTGTCTAAAAATGTTAAAAACCACCAAAAAGCTGAGAAATAGTCCTCTTCACCCATTTAGTCGTCATTACATTAGACCTCAGGACCTCAACACTACAACCTACCAATCACAGGTAAGATTCACAAATACGTTAAGCATTTGAAACGTGAGCTTGACTTCTGCAACTCCTGATTCACTTGTGCAAATAAAAACATTCAAATTGCGTTCATAAGAGAGCAAACCAAAAACTAATAACATTTTATGACAGAAATGGTTAAAAAAAAATCCATCTGTAGTACCTTAATGATTCCATCAGTTGAGAGCTCACTCCTGATTGATCCGACTGAGGAAACCAGGTTTCTAACATGCTTGTTGTCACTGGGCTCTGTCTGAATTCCTGTTGAGCCCATTCAGGAACTGGAGGATCCTTCAACTTATCTGAAGAATTAACAAAAGCAGAGACATAATAAACAATCCAACTATTAAACTATTTAACTTTTAAATGTTTATATTGTTTCACAAATATACAAAACTCTAAATAAAAAACAGCCAATAAAGCTCTCCAGAGATCATCGTAAATAAAAGCATCACAGAATTAACACGCCTGTTGTGTGTAATGTTAAAGAAAAAGGATATTACATCAGAAAAATGTACTTGCTTTTGATATTTTCAAATTAAAAGTAGATCATCCTGGTCTATTCTGGCATCTGTCCTCATTCAAAGCTCTGACTTCATAATCTTTTTAAAAAATAAAATCTGATAGAAGAGTTGGACACGAATCCCTCATCAAGGAGTGAACATAACTAATTATAGAGATTTACAAAGTCCTTAAGTGTCTGAACAGTTTAAATAAATCATTTTAACTTACATCGTTTTTTTCTTCAATAGATTAGCAAACATTTTAGGTACATATTTCCATTTTAAAGTTAAATTACTCATGACTCAGTAACATCAGTATTTGTAGTAATGTTAGTTATGCTCTGATACCTACCACTCTCGTCATCACCGTCCTCATCCATGATTTTATACACTACTCCCAGGACACTGTTTACAACATCTGGCAGATCAGTAGAGGTTTCAGCCATGACAGGAACTATGTTTTCTGTACTTAGGAGCTGGTCATGCTGAGTGATGACGGGCTGGAGAATGGTGAGCAGAGCTGTAGAGCCAGATTGTGGTGAGAAGACGGCTGAATGCGCCAGTCCGTTGTAGTACACCTCAGCAAACTGCAGGAAGACGCAACACAGCAAACCAAGAAAAGCACATTAAAACAAAGAGGCTTAAGAACTAATCTTTTAATTTAGTATAATGTATAATGGATGTATAAGGACTGTAGTGTGAAACGGTTAACATTACAGTCTGATGATGAATCAGAAAATACCTGAACGTGATGTTGCATCAGAGGACTGCATAAATAACATGTTTCTGGTAACTTCACATCATGTTGCTTACATACAGCTTACACCCATGAGTTAAATGTAAAAATAAATAATGCAGCATTTTCCAGCCTGAACTGGATTAAGCTGTATGTAAAGGAACAAGCTGAACCGAGATGTGATTTTTTGGTCTTTAAATTCCTCTCTAGTAAAGTAAAACAAGTTTTAAAGCATCAAATTATGAAACAGTAACACACTCTGGCTAACTGATTAATAATTCCTGATCTCTGTTGTATTCCCCACAAAAATATGTGAGCTGGAATTGCATATTATATTGCTTATATGAATGCAGATTAAAATCAAATGTTTTGACCTATAAATGGCTCAAATCAGTGGGATCAGCCCAGACTAATTACAAATGGCAGGTTATTGAACACCTTGATTTACTAAATAATCTGGTTATCATTTATATATTTAACTTAGGTTTGTGACTTTGCTGATAGGAAGCATTTGTAGGACAAAATAACATGTATACAATAAGATACTGCAGCATTTGTCTCATTAAAAAGGCTTTAAAAACAACAATAATTACTATAGTTTGAAACTATCAAGCGACCTGGACATAAAATCCTCTGTGAAACAAAGTTGCCATGTTTTGAAGTCTCACCATGTGAAGGTCATAAGCAGAAAGTTCCATTAAGAGATGCTGGAAGGCAGCGGCTTCCTGGTCACCGCTACTGGAGCCCTGAAGCAACCATGACTCAGTGGAGGTCTGTGTCAACGAGGAAGCATCCCAGCCCTGCAGCACTACTTTAAGACACACTTCGGCAGACTCCTGGACAAGCCTCTGTCTGCAAGAGACCGGCTCCATCATGACACCACAGCTGTGTGTTGCATTCCCTGGTTTAGTGAAAAATACAAAACACACTTTAGAAATAGCAGGTCATTGTGCGCATTCCCAGAATCTGGCTAATTTCTCTGACCTGAAATATATGCATCACACATCACCACACAGTTTGGTTTAAACTTATGTTGAGCTGCTTTTATAATACTGATTTTTTGGGTTTTCAACAAGATGGATCCCACTTTTTTCAGCCTTTTTGATTTAAATCCGAGTCTGTTTGCAGGGAAAGTCTGCTTTGTTTGGAGTTACTGTAAATATACTATTAAATTCTGACATGGATCAAAGAAGGGGACTTAGCCTGTCTACAAATAGAGGTCTTGTCTGTTTCAAGCAAACCAAATGCAGGAAGCAGACTACAAAACCCAGTGCATTGTAGATTTGACTTACAACACCATAGGTGAACCATTAAAACATTTGTGCACAGTAAAAGACAATTCTTGACATGGGGAAAATAGCTCACAGGAAAATGTGGAAGATTTTAGTTAAGGTTCTGATCTAAATCTAATCAACCAGACCACTAGGATGTGATGGAGCTCCATGTTTTCTTGCATCTAACGAGTGAAAAACTTATTTTAAAAAAAGTGAATATAGCATGAATGAAAGTAACCCCTCCTCAAGCAGCTGAACCGGGTTCCCAAACAGATTAAGTGTAGCGGAGCATCCTGCTGTGAATTGACCTCACACTTTTTTCAGTAAACATAATATACAATCAATTCCTAATCTCTTTTTACTTTTCTAAGCGGCAAAAATAACTAGAAACTGACCTGAGTGCTTTCTATTTAAGTCAGTGAAACACCACAGGCCACTAACCTTGTTCCCACTTCAGGACACCGTTAAAGACAGGAAAAACTCGGCGATAGAGCCTTTGAGGAGACAGGACGAATCCAAAACTGGACTTAAAAGCAAAGACCTCCTTTGTGAATCCCATGGCAGATTTAGGATTGCAGCAGAGGTTCAAAAGTGCGACCATAGGGAATAGTCTGCCACCAACACGAGTCAGCGCCTCCGATAGCTTATCAGAGCCAAGGTAGTCCTCACACCTCATAACCTGCAAGGAGAAAGACACCTTATACCTGTTAAACAAGGGTACAGAGAGATGTTTACACCAGTTTAAATTAACACTGGATACTAAAACCCTGTGTAAGGTGTAGTAAATGTTTTAACTGCACAGCTTTTTATAACTGTTTTTGAATGAATTGATAAACAAATAAACACTTATTTGCAACATAGCGAGTAAAACTTTTAAAAACAATCATCTAAACCTGAAAATAATATTAAAAATTCAAAAACTGTGCTGTAGCAAAGTCATAAGTATTCAAATTACATTATTTATTAGATATCCCTGCACAGTTTGCTGTACTTACCTGATGATGTGAACTACTGTCAATCCAGTGGAGAACAACTTGTCGATGAAAACACATGTCCTTGAGGCTTTTAGGAATTATATACTCTGTCACGTCTTCAGGCAGGTCATCATCTTTTAAAGAAAGGTAGTCCACAAGTTGTGTCCTTGATAGAGGACAATGTGAGACAACAAAAACAAAATTTCTTTCATTGCTTGAAAAGTCATCCTCCTGTGACAGACTGGCTCGTGCACCACGACTCAGCTTCCTGGGCCTGAGTGACAGTTTTGTAGGTGAGGTGATATCTGGTCTGTCCCACTGGAAGTCCAGTAAAGCCTCTTTCAGGGCATTTTGAACTGAAACGGACCGATTGTATAGCTGCTTCTGATGAGAAGGACACACTTTGTCCTTCACGTCGGACTTCGATTCAAACTCTTGCTCAAAATCCTCAAATGTTTTGTGTCCAAGCTCTTTCAAGTCTGATACTCTGGATATGCAGCTGGCATTACGGCTCGTCTTCGACTGAAAAAATTTGTAGCCCCAGCGGACTTTTTCAAATCCATGTCTGTAGCCAAAATGCAACAGGATCTGCAATATTCCTCGTTTAATAAAATGGTTCCTGACATCCAGTCGAACACCTGGTTCATCATCTTCACAATCGATATCGATAACAAAAACTAAGTTAGGCAGAGCCATACTGTTACTATCAAGAACACAAACTGCTTCTTGAGTCTTTAGTTCAATAATATTCCATGAAAACGGACTTGATTTGGTTAAATACCCTCCGTGTTTGCTGTCTGGGTCTTAATATTGCAGCTGAATTTAGTGGAAGCTAAATGCCGTCAATGTTGACTAAGTTCATATTTGAATCCTATGAGCACCATGCTGCTTAACGATCGTTATACAAGCCAAAGGAGCTCCAATTCTGTTAAGTTAAATATTGGCAAAATATAAACACGCGACACTGAGCGAATTAAACAAACGCGAAACTAATTTACGACTTAGAAATATAGTTTAAAGAGTACATAAAACATTACTGAAATACCACAATTTCATAGTCGCCATTTTCAATCTGTTCTGAACCGTTCGCGCGCCTTGACCTAGTGCCCACCCCTAAACTGTAATTGGTCTAAATCTTAAGAAAGCGAAAAATGATTGGTCCAAAAAAATTAAATAGAAGCTAAACCCTGTCTTACGCACGTTTTTATTGGACAAACTTTCCATCTTTCAAATTGATGACTCTGAAATACAACAGCAGAACCAAACGAAAGATTGACGTGCACAGTTGGCATTTAAGTATTAAAACAACTTGTGAGTTTTAATATCGGATTGAATAATATTGAAGATACTCTATAAAATAATATGATATATGTACAACATTATCCTGTACCAACTTTATCTTTGAGATGTAGCCTCTTGCTATGAATGAAAAATTATTGAAAAATTCTTTATTCATCCCAGAGAAAATTCAGTTCATAAAAGCACATTTTTATTTAAGTTGTTTTTCAATTTTCATAGACCATTTCGTTTTCTCTTGACTTTATTGTTGTGTATTTCTAAAATATCAGATATCTCAAAGTTATTGCCAATACACAAAAATACACTTAAGTATAAATGACAATTGATTTATAAACAGGAGAGTAAACATGAGATAAAAAATACCACAAACATGTTGGTTAAATGTTCTACAGACTGGGTGGAATCAATCAACAGACACTTATCACAGACTGAAAAGACTCTCGTTCAAGTTCAAATAGTGTCCCAGATATTAGTCATGTTGACCATGCTGTGAGAGCACATAATTAAAAAAACTCACCAGAATGGAAATATGCTCTACTTAACCTCTGTGAAGTTTAGGCCTTCATTCAGGGCGATCTCAAGGACGTTTACCTCCCTGTCTCATCTCACTCATCGTCTCTGTTTGGATTACAAACACCAGAAATAACAAGCTTTGTCTAGTCTCAATTGGTTTCATTTCATGATAAAATAAATTTTGTCAAACACAGCTTTTACAATTTTTTTTTTATAAATGTATGTTTTTAAAACGTGTACAAACCAAATATTTATCACTTTCCAACTAGGCTTATTATAAGGCATTATATTTATTATTGGACTTATATTATGGAAAAATTCACTTTTTTTTTCAAATAATACATAAATGAATAAACAATAACAATAACACCTGATGTACTGTAAAAGTTTGTCAAATGAAAGGTTTTGCACAGATTACCACAAGGCCTCCCGTAATCTGGTTACCCAGGGAGAAACAGAAGACACTTAGCAATATACATCCCACAAAGTATTATAAATAGAAGTAAGGCAAGACAAGGCAAGTTTATTTGTATAGCACCTTTCATGTACAGGACAATTCAAAGTGCTTTACATGGAAACAGTAAAAGCAT